>JAQGBI010000056.1:0-38248 GCA_034698325.1 Sminthurinus elegans | reverse complement strand
CTGCTCTGGATCTGGATATGAAAATTGGTCAGAGAAAGTTTCCTCCTTCAATTCAATTTACCTGGAAATGGAACTTTAAAGACTGTTGTATTTGTCATTTGCACGTGTGTTTGTATTTGTGGTTGTATTTTTGTGGCTTCAAGCTGCATTTCACCTACTTTATAAAAATCAAACCATTCGTCTGAAAAGTAAATGAAAATTTCAAACTGAGATTTCTTCCTCAGCGTAATTTCCTCAAAGAAAGAGATAAAAATTTATACAATTCATACTTATAAAAAGACGTGAGATAAAATATAATAATTGAAAGTTAAATTAAATTCACTCCCGCTATAAATATTTACATGGAGTACATGTAGTAAAAAATGTGTTTGATACTTGCAGCAGGGAAATTTAGCTGTGTCACTCCATTTGAATTCAAATTTGAATATGAATATAAATTTTTTGCTGTATTCTGTACTTTTGAATTTTTGAGTTGAGTATTTTATTTATATTTTCATTCTTTCAAGTTTCTTGTCCTGATTTGTTTGTGTGATATTTGAATTTAGAATGTGAAATTTTTGAATAGAAACCACCTTAAAGATTCCATTAAACGTTTTGATAATTTATTCATCACCTTTTTGATTTCATTGTCAGTGTGCGGAGAACTAGAAGAAAATTAAATAGAAGAGGATCTCAAGATAAAAGGTAATGGATATGTAACAAAGATTGTGAAATTTATGGCCATTATTCAGCATTCAGTAGTCAGTGAGTTTCTGTCCATCTCCGCCTTCTACTCCGTATTCTACAGATTGTATCTAGATTCTAAATAATAAAATGTAAAAACAGATCGTAGTTGAAGCCAGATGACAACAATCATAAACGTTGCCTACAAAAACCAAACCAAACCAAAAGCAACCGCCTGCGTTACTTCACTCAAAAATATGAAGCATAAAGTATAAATGATATTCCTCTTCTTCTTGTTCTTTTTCTACTTGTATCAACTTTCTCCGTGAGCAATCTTTTTTTCCAAAGAACTGAACAAGAAAATCAAAAATGTGACATGGACCAGAAACTAAAAACTACAAACTAGAAAATAATGCATAAAAAATAAACATTGTGGCAGCAGACTTGAGGCTTCAGATTTCAGATTTCAGAATTCAGACTTGAGACAGCTTCTCACATTCTGTTACCTAGTTTTTTTTTTGGAGAAAGTCAGCCATTTTTCATGATTTCCTTTCTCCTGTCTAAATTTCTATTTCCAGGTCTATTTTTCCTTCTAGTTGTAGAGAGATAACAGTTTTTCTGCTATACATTACCAAAGGCTATATATATATACAGTATACGGTGTATAGTGTGCATTGTACATTAATAAGGGGGAGATAAGGATAAGTGGTGATGGTAAATAACAAAAGAGATAGAAACAGATGATAACTACAATGTACAACAACAGCAACTTTGGTTATGAGTAAATTAAAACATGTATCTAGAATGAGGACGGTGTATTTTCAAATAGACAATTTCTGTACTGTATTATATTCTGTTAGTATTTTGTTACTCTTACTCGTACTCGTATTTAAACTCCTATTCCTTTGGAATCGTCATGTTTCATACTTTATACTTTATACCGCATGCTCCTCTTTGTACTCGTACCCTTTTGTACAAAATACAAAGTAAAGTAGCTATAAAATCTAACGACGTAAACAGTACGTAAACACTAGTAACTAGTCTACTATTGAAAGCTGTATTGTAATTCCATGTGTATAGTTGTTGACCAAAGTAGTGAGTACAGAATACAGGGTACAGAGTTCAGGTTAAAATTATGAGTACAACTTTAACGGATGTGGGTTGTAACGCAGCTTGGGAATTCTCTGAACTGAACTGAGCCCAACTTTGAAAACAATGGGAAGAGTGAAAACAGGAAGATGCTTCATGAGCAGGAGCATTTGTACAGTGTACAGTGAAGCTTGAATAAAACATAATGCATAGTGCAGAGTACAGAGTACGTGAAACCTGGATTTGTAAATTAGTGCAAGTGTTTTTGTTCTCTATTATAGTCTCTCCATGTTAATTCACACAGTTAATTATTCTTTCTTTTGATATGTGATATGGAAAATAATATCAACTCAACATCAACACCAGCACAAACACAAACAAAAACACAGAGCCAGTCAAGTCGAGCCAATTCATTCCATTTCGTTTCAATTATTCTAAATTGACTGTGTACAAAGAAAAGTAAACTTGTGTGCCTTGTGATGCACAAACCGGAATATCTTCAGCTGTATCACTTTACACAAAACACAAAACCATCACCATATCGTACATTGTACACACTCGTAAAGCTGGTAGCTGGAATTAGCTACTTGACTTTTATTGATGACATGGAATGAATTCCACAGATTCCACATTCCACAGATTTCCAAGCTTCAAAGCCGTCCTTTTAAGATTAACACTGCAGTCCAATTAAAAACTGGAATTTCAAATTTAAAAAAAAACTGCTTACAAAGGGGAACAAGGACATTTCTCCAAAATAAAGAGCTTAGTTAAATTTTTAGCCAGATGAGACATACATAAAGTTGTTTAGTTTGAAGAAAAAAAAACGGTCAAGTTTCAAGTATGTTTTTTCTCTCTTTCCTTTTGAATTATTACACATTTTCCTCCATTCTCCATTCTCCATTCTCCATTCGATAGCTCAATGTGGATATGGAATATGGATAATCTAGGTTAAGCACTGTATGTATCTATGTATGAATATGTAATGCATCATACGTTGTACATTGTACACTGTACATTGGAGAGACAGAAGGAGGAGAACTCGAGTCTCGCCCCTCTTCCATGTTTCATGTGTGTGGTGAAAGTTATCAAGTTGTAGTCATTGGATTTCTAGATACATAATATATATTCAGAAGCAGACAACTCTACAACTCTAGAACAAAGGAAAGCGTACAAAGTACAAAGTAACAACTAGAACTAGGACTAGACACACGTGCATATGTAGCAAAGTGTATTAGAGTAAAAGCATACATGAATAGTTACTTGAGTCGATGAAGAATGGAACAGAACAGAACAGAACGGAATGGTGAAAGAGAGGAAAGATAGAACGCTCCTGTTCCCGTTAGTCAAGTATTCTTTGTTTCTTCATTATTTATCAAGTGCCATCCTTGTCGTTGTCGTACTCGTACTCTTACTCGTACTAGTTCTCGTTGGTGTTCTCCTTCTCCTTCTTGTTCTGGGCCTCTTTCGCATTCTCATTGACGTCGGTCTCCTCACTCACTCACCGTATGAAATAGTTGTAGATACATACTTATAGAATGGAACATGGAACAGGGAACAGGGAACATGCATCGCTCGGTTTGTTAGTCATCCTCTACTTTTCGAATAAAATTTATGGCTACTCTTTCTTTTACTCGTACTGAGTTTTTTGCATGTACATATTTTTGTGCATGCAAATATGAATGTGGGTTACATAGATAGTAAGTTAAGGCTATGATATAATATTATATGATATGATGATATGATATGGCCTGTGATAAGAGATGGTATCGTAAAGGTGTCTATATATAGTACATGTATTAAGACTATGGCTACATTTATTGAGGATTGAGGAAGGTACACGTTGCAGGTCCATTAGAAAAACTGTAGAAAATAGGCCAATTAACCTAACTACACCGTACACCGTTCACCGTACATGGCTCATTTATACTTGTCTAGCGATAAAAGCTCCATCCTTATTATTATTATTACTATTATTATTACTATAGTCATCATAATAATACTCATACTCATACTCCATATTCCTTTTCGGATTCTTGTACCGTACAATTACGCGTGTGTTATATATAATAAAGGAAACATTTTGAAACACATTATGCCTCTTTTTATGTACAATATACAATGTAAAATATACACCTTGGAAAGTTGGACACTTTCTCCTTTTTCATTTTCCTTGTGTTGATAAACGAAAGCAAAGCTCGTATTGCTATTGCTTTTGTAGCCGTCACTAAACATAGATAAATACTGAGTAAAAAGTTTTATGTGATTTTTCCCTGTGGTTGAAAATATTTATGAGGAAAATTTAACTGAACATTGAAGCAGTTATTGAAACTGATGTGCTCATCTTCAACTGAATTCGGCTCTGAGATTGAAGATACTTGCACATAAAAAAGCTAGTACTGTTTCTGTGAGGCTGCGCCTTGTACAAACTACACCATTTTTGTTTATTGTTCATCTTGTTAGCTTTTTGGTTTGTGGTTGTGAATGGATATTGGCTAGTTCTAGTTCTAGTTATGTGGTTGTGGTAGAAATGTGGGGAAAACAAGAAGAGTAGGAAAGAAGGTAAAGTAAGAACAAGTCAGGTGCATCAGACTTGTGGTGTTTCTTGTCTTGAGATATAAGAAGAAAGAAGAGGATATACATCATGCATTAAGCAAGCTACTTACAAGATGGATTGTGTTTAGCTTCGGGCTTGAGGAAAGTAATAACAATATGAATATGAGTATGAACTATTACATATCTTGTTCTTTTGATACGGTATCATATTATATATTACGTACATGTGTTTACCCGAGATGAGAAGAGTATCATGGTTGTGAATTAAGTTGCTGGAGAAAGTAAAAAGAGAAAGTAATGTACCTGTCCACTGTTCTAAAAAACAGTCTTAAACTACATAAAACAACTTTGTATAGTTTTTAGACTTGTTTTTTGCTTTCTCTTTCTTTAGGGTATACAATATAAATATACCATCTTGTCATTGTCGTTGTCATATTTTTGGACAGGGGAAAAAATACAGTGGAGCTGCAGCAACTTGTCCATGTAAGAATGCAATGCATTCTTTCTTCTATCGTGGTTACAAAAGATTCCTATGCGTACGGAATTGGGACAAAATACCGAATTCAAGTCAAATGTCTTAGCATAGGAATTTCTCAAAGAGTGTGCAGTGTGCGCTGTGCAGTACAGTTTCTGTGTACAATGTTGAATTTTGAGTACAGTGTCTGTGACTTTCTTATTTTCTACCTCAGTCAACGAACCACGAAGAAACTAACCAACCGACCAGCCAGCCAAGCCAAAGAACCAGACAACCAGTCATGCATGAATATATATTTAAAGTCACATTTGAATTTGAATTTGAGGTTGAGCTCAGTGACGACCACCTTTTCTCTTACTTGTGTTTTCTGCACTCTGGATCTACTTGTGTCTCTGTAGCTCTCCCTTTCTTCAAATTTGCTACTCTCTTTATTGTTTAACTGTTTGAGCGCTTCAATTTGACTAGGCATGCTTAGCTTTGCTCTACATTGTTCAGTTTGGACTGGACTGGATTGAATTGGATCGGCTTGGTTTGGTTTGGGTAGTAGTTGAATATTTCCCGAGGTAACCTGGAAATATAATGAAATGTCTGTATGTATGCGTGTTTGTGTGAGAATAGGAGTAAACCTTTTATATTCCGCAGATTGTCTCGAGTCTTGAGTGGTTTCGAATTCAGAACTCCAGCTCAAAAGTCACAAGTCAGAAGCCAGAAGGTAAGAATTTTCTATGTCCGTTGCCCATGCATCGTTATATATTTATCATGTCCATGTCTGTCTGTCGGTCTGTCTCTATCTCTGTGTGTGAATGCACAGAGATGCATATTATATAAACTAGACGGCGTTCGACTTTCGACTTTCTCCTTTCCTTTTCTCATTGCTTTATTTTTTTCGTTTGTTGAGATTGGAGAAAGCAAAAAAAAAGATGGATGGAATTTAAAAAGTAGGGTAAAACGTCATACGACTCACACTACAAAATATAAAATACAAAATACAAAAGTCATCTTTTCTCTTGTTTTTTTTGTTTATACAAATTTTCTCTCGGATTTGGTTTGGCCTGGCTAAAATTGTATATTTTCTGATGTGATGGAATGAAATGGGATGGAGGAACAAGATGCATACATTATGCAGCGGAGGAGCCGAAGAGCCGAGGAGATCGGTTGTGGGTTGTTGGTAGCCGCTCTGTCTGGAACTTTCCTACGAATAAGAATTGGAATATATAAAATATAGAATTTAGTGGAGACAGAAAGAGATGCAGAGACACTGAGTTTGCAGATCCATGTGTCAGAATGAGAATATTCAAGTTGTGCTGAGACTTGAGACTTGTGACTTTGGTTGAAACAAAGAAGAGAGACGAGATGCGAAAATGGGAGATGGGTACAGGAAAAGTCAAGTGCGGTCTGGATACAGATATACAAATGCATATGCATACATTATATATTTACAATGTACATCACTGCTACTTACTCTTGTATTGCTACAGTACAAGTGCTGGAATCCAGAATCCAGAACCAGAATGAATCCTCGAGTCTCAAGTCCCTAGTCCCAGAATGAAGAATGGAGAATGAAGAATCTGAATTTGTGTATCTCATTGTATTTTCAAGATATGCTATTTCTACGGTTCCATTCTGTTGTCCCCCGTCTCTGTGTTAGTGTAAATGTACAATGTAGAAAGTAGAGTGGAAGTCAAAATGGAGAAGGTTCAAATGTTGAATTTACAATGCAAACGAAACAAGTTCTTCTTTGAACTCTCAATTTATCCCACTCTTATATTACTTACATTACACATCCACCCGCTTTCACTTTATTTATTCTCCACTCTCTTCTGCTCTAATATCTTCTTCACCTCTTTACCTACACTCTACATATTATACACAAATAAAGAGAGAGAGAGAAAGAGAGAGAAAGAGAGAGGAAGGAAAACAATTTCCCAAGCAAATGAGGATAATACTTTGCATATCGTGTCTAATATTTGGCGTATCCCTGCTTTTCTATTTCTATTTATTTGTACTAACTTGTTTAAGAAGTACAAAAGATACATATAATATTATAGTGCGTCTCATATTCTCATCAAATAGATCATCTAATGCAGCAAGAGCATATTCCATTCTCAATATTACTCTTTCTTTCTAAATCCTCTCCCCCTGTTCAGTTTTCAAGGGTCAACTGAAATAAAAAAATCCAGAGTCTTAAGTTTCAAAATCATTTGTCATACTTTATATTATTTAAATAAATCTTCCCTCCAAATTCCAAGTTCCAAAAGCAACAGAAAATTAGCGATGACTTTTACTTTTCCAATGTGACAGCTAAAATCCATTTCAGTTATGGAGTTAAAAACCTATAGTAATTTTAAACTCAGTCTGACTATCAATTTTACTGACAATTTATAATTGTAATTTGTGCATTAAATGCAGTGGGAATTGTAAATAGCTGATTGTATCTTGTTTTTGTGTATTCAGTATTCAGTATTCATTGACTCTTTTTTCTTTCTCTTTCTTCTCTTGAGTCATTCATTGATTCAGTTGAGTTGGTCAAATGACAGTAAATGTCCATTTTGTATGAGTAGTGTGTCATGTCAATGTTGATTTTGATGGTGATTTTGATGTTCATGTTGATATTGATGTACTGTGAGAGGGGCTGAAAAAAAGATTCAGTGGATAGGAATAATAAAAAGAGAAAGGGAATGAAATGGAATGGATGGAGACAAGAATAAGGAGTCGAGTCGAGTCAAGTCAAGTCAAGCTGAAGGACGATTTTCCATGTACAATGTACAAAGTACAAAGTAGAGGGCAAACTATGGACAATCGGCAATCCAGTTCCAGATCCACATTGAGATGGAGATGGATGGTAGATAGTCGATTTTCCCATAGATTTCCTCTTAAAGATAGACCACATGTGACTTCTTTTTTCTCTCTTCTCTCTCACTTCAATACACAAGACTCGGGACACGACGAAGAATAGAGGAAAAAAAGAAAAACGAATGTTCGTCCATTCCTCAATGCACATTGTACTTTGTACATATTGGGAATACAGTTTCCTCAAGATGAAAAGAGAGAGGCACATTCAGATCGTAGATCGTGGTCGTCTGTCGCTCTCCTTCTCCCTCTCCTTTTTTCTGTCACTTGCAACTTGAAGTTTGACTTGACTTGACTTGGACGACACGGTCCTGGACTTGAAGTTTGACTTTTTGACTCGATACTCTCCATTCTCAATTCGCCATTCTCTTCAACCCATTTTCTCCATCTCCATCTTTCTTTCTTTCTTTCATATCTTCACGTCTACACTTCAACAACTTTGGCTCGTGGTATTTCTCGGAAGATCTACAAGCTACAATCTATAATGCATTCAAGTGGAATTGAAATTTCTCAGTTCATATCTAGAAAATCAGAAATCTGAGTGAAACTGAATTTTCTAATTTTTATTTTTATGGACGGTTCATCAAAATCGAGCACCCTGTAATTTTTTTAACATTTAATCTTTATAAAATTAGATGCTATGTAGGAAAGTGTAATGCACTGACTTTTTTTAAATCTGGAATCTGGAGGTATTCAATTAATACGGATTAGGCAATTGTTGTATTTGTATTTGTTTGTGTAGTTTGTTTAAACTTGCTCTTTCTTTTGGGCTGTTCTCTTTCTGTATAAAATAAAAGTAGTTTTTGCACTCTGAGACATTTTGTATGTTTTTGGTCTTTTGCTACTGAGAGAGCAGAAGCGGAAAGAAGTGAAAGGAAAAGCAAATGCTCTCCATTTATTTATTTCCCATTCTGTTTCTCGCCATGTCACACTTACTCAGCTCACTAACTTCAAGTCACCAGTCAGAAGTCTCCAGTCAGAAACAAGATGCTGCAACTGTTACTTTTACTCCTTGTGCAATTTTGTACGTTGTACATTGTACATGCAGACGGCAGCTGGAGAAAAAACCATAGTAAAAATACAAGGGAACGTGCAAAAAACTTATTTTTTTCCAGCTTACAGACTCCCAGATTCCAGCTATACTCTGTATATTGTATATTATACATATTTTATTTCTTAGTCTACAGTCTGTACCTTTTTTTATCTATTGGATTTTCAATATTATTTTTACCCTACATTTTAAAATGTAGAAGCGTCAAGTATTTGTATATCTCTAGCATTTGTATAGATATATTGAAATATTCAAATTCAAACTCAATTCCTTAAGCCTTTTTACATGAATTTTCATATGTTGAAAAGAGGACTAGGAAATATGTACGTTGTACATTGTACATTGTACAGTGTAGCTATACAATAGAATAAATAGGGCATGTGATACGACGTATCTCTAAAATATACTGTACTACAACGAACTTCCTTGAGGAAAAGCCAGGAGCAAAGGAGGGAAAGTGTGAAAATACAAATACAAATACAAACACCAATAGAAATAGAAATATCAATGTGAAACGTGCATACTTTCGACCCAATCCAATCCACATTGAATTTCAAGGGGGGAAGAAACAGCACCCGGAGAAAATCCACAGAGTGGATAAAAATAAAAATGATAGTGAGGGTAAGAATAAGAATAAAAGAAGATTTGGATGTCTCTGTTTGTGTCTGTGTCTGTATATGTATCTGTATCTGTGGGTGAATGTTAAAGCCCGGCTCAGCCAAACCAACCCAAACCAAACCAGAGTCAATATGAATGAAGAGAGAAAAGTAGAGTAAAGTAAAGTAATGCAGAGTAATGTAATGTAATGTAAAAGGTGGGGAATAAAAGAGGATTGAAAATTGAAGGAGAAGGACATTTATCTCACATGTATGTGTACTCTTTTATATCTTGTATAGATTCCTCTTACTTTCTTTTTCTGCAGATTGTAGATTGTAGATATTTCTGATCTGACCCATCTCCGGTCTCAATAGTCACAGTCATTTTTATGTGTGTATCCGTCCACTATCTACAATTGAACTTTGAGTTTGAGTCCAAGTTCCAGTTTCAGTTTAGATGTATAGAAAGATATGTTTTGTGATTACTATAAAACTTTCACTTTGGAGAAAGCAGAAGAAAGAAAGAGATAGTGATAGCAAGTGAATATTGAACATTCAACATTGAACCTGTGCATTGTGCATACTCACGTACACAAGTTTATCATGTGTGTCTTGAGTCTCTCGTCTTGACCGATTCTCGATCCCCGATATATAGTTTAGTAGTAGCAAAGAAGATGAAGAGGACAACAAATACAGCTATGAAGAAAGCTCCTCTCCCAATCTCAACTTCCGTGTATCCTTGTAGTGTAGCTGTGAAAAGCGGTAGCGGTAGTGGTAAATGGGCAGTGGACAGATATCTGAGTTGAGCTAACAACATGAGATATCCACATCTACATCTTTACCTTTATCTCCACTCTGTATTCTGGGCTACTGAATAAGAAACTGTACATTTATTTACTTGGGAGTGAAGAGACTTTGGAATTGCATCTATCCATTTCATTGCATTTCCCATCCGCCATACTCCATACTCTGTACTCCATACTCCAGGGTGCTTCTTGACAATAACCAAGGATAGATAAGATGATCATCATTTTCTATGTGGATATACAGCTTTTAGTCTGTAGTCTGGGGATATTACCTAGATTTTTTGCAACCAATTTTTACAATTGACCGTAAGCTTGTATAATATCAATATCAATATCAGTATCAATATCAGTAGAAAATAGAAAATAGAATCTGTACCTATCGTCCATCGTCTCCTTTTCTTCTTTTCTTGGTCTCGGGTCAGGCCATAAACTTTGAACATCCTCCTTCTAGTCGAGTCATGGCAGGGGACATAAATTTCCAGCCAGTCTAATATGAAATCAAAGTAGAAAGATATGTAGAAATATGGAGACGGAAAGAAAGTAGGAGAGTAGGAGAGAGCAAGTCCCAAGGAGCAAGTTTGAAGCTCATATCACAAATAAACGGGGAAAGAAAGAGAAATGAGAAAGAAAAGAAATGGTGAAAGTATTGCTCACTGAAATAAAGGATGAAGAGGACGACTTGTTCGTTGTTTGGTGTTCGTCTCTTTCCATTTCGTCTTGTTCGACTGATTCTTGCTTTCTTTCTTTCTTTAATTCCTTTTCTTCTTCTCTCACTTTTTCCCCTCTCACAACAACGCGTCAGCAAAAGATGGAACAAAAGTTGATGGTGAGTTGAAGTATGCCCTGATGTTGTACCAAAAAGAAAAAGACAGACAGAGGCAAAGATAGACTCAGAGAAAGAAAGAAATGAAAGTAAAACTTGTATTAGATAGCGATAGCAACAGAAAATTTCAGTTGCAAGAGTTTCAGTCCGCCGACAAGAAATATTGATGCACATGAACATGAACATGGAAGACTGTAGACTACAGACTCTAGATTCTAGACTAAAGATGGAAGACAAGAAGAAGAGAGAAACAGAGAGAAAACTGCGTACGCTCTTGCTTATGGTGAAAGTTAAGACTTGTAAACCATTGTCAATAAAGAGGAAGTGAAAGAGGAAAGAACGAAAGAAAGAGAAAGCAAGAGAAAGTAAGAGAAAAAAAACAGGAATGGAAAGGAAAAGTCAGTCTGACAACAAGGACCATTGGAACATTTATTTAAGGCTAAAGTTCATGACTTAAGTTTGCTCCTGTTGATTTTTTCTCCCTTGTGTCTAAACTCAACTCAAGTTAGCTCAACTCAACTCAACTGTACTCAACTCGGCCCAATCGAGCTGATATGTCCGAGTTGGACTTGGAGCTGGAGTTGGAGTCAATTCCTCCCCTCGGAGTCAAAGTCTAGAGTCTAGAGTCGGAGCATCTTCATCTCAATTCTCAATTCATTCAATGTACATGTATAAATCTCTTTCTACTTATTATTATATGAGTTGCTCCTTCCCTTCATTTTCTTTTTCTTTATTTTTCTACTTATTCTTCTTCGTTTTCTTCTCCCTTCCAAATTGTACATAATATGGGCCCATTTCTGTGTACAATTACTATTGCAAGTGGAGACGGACCGAATTCCTCCATGTATTATACATGAATGCATATTACACATGTACACACATACTTTTATTGGTAGAGTGGAGAAACTGCTTCTGTATTAACTCGTCTAATGCATCTCAGCATCTCAGAAGAAGAAGAAGAAGAAGCAGACTCTGTGTGTGTGTCTGTTTCTTCTTCTGCTTGTGCTGTTGTTCAGCGTGGATGTGGATGTGGACGGTAATGTGTGTAAGTGTGAGTGTGGAAATCCATTCATATGGATTTATTCTGAAGGAGAAAAGGCATTTGGTGAAGTAGCACGTTTTCACATTTTCTTGCTGAATCAATAACGAAGAATGGAAATTGTATGAGTCTGGATGGAGAAAGTATGGGAAATGGAGAATCGAGAATGGAGAATGAAGAAGAATACATGTACACACATTGCACGTAGATACACTCAAAGAGAGAGAGAGAGAAAAAGAGAAAGGAAAGGTTCCAAGGCCCACAACTTTATTACCAGAAACTAATCTGAATTTATTTCAATTTTATCATTTGCTGACAGTAACCAAACCCAACCGGAGTAAACCAACCCGAGTAAACCAAGTTCAACTGTCGAACTTTGCCACAGTCATCCAAAGTCAAGTCAAGTCAAGTCAACTTAGATTTAGACTCCTTCCATACATTCTACATTCTACACTCTATGCTTTATGCTCTATACTAATATCAATAAAGGTGGAGGTACATCTTTCACCGCACATTGATATATTTGTCCAAGAAATAAAATATAACATATAGAATAGAGAATGGATATGGATTGGTTTGGTTTGGTTTGGATGGGATTGAATTGGATTCAATATGATATTTATAAGGATGATGGTGATGGTGATGATGATGACAGTTTTCAAGTCAGGAGGATGCTAAATTTTGAACAGTGAAGAGTTGAAAGTCTAGAGTTTGGATGTGCAACTTTGCTAAATTCCAAAATTTGCCACTTTTTGGTAGAGGGGTGATGAAATTGCTTAACTCTTCCTTCTTTCTTCTTCGTCTCAACCAAGTCTAAAGTCTAAAGTCTCAAGTTTTAACGTCAATTTTATACTTATCATTATTAGTTGACATACTTTCTTCTTGTGCTTCTTAGAGGAACTGGAAATGAGCATCACATAAGTATTCTCCCATCCTCATCCTCATCCCCGATCTTCCATTAACACTCTCTCTAGTCTAAAGTCTAAAGTCTTTAGCATAGCTTTAATCTTATACTTTTCATCTCAAATCAATTACATAATCACAGAGTCAGAGACAGAGTCAGAGCCAGAGACAGACTGTGACACACACCCTGAGCTGAGTTAAGTTATCACCATCTCATAACTCTCTCTTCACAGTATTATATAAATGTGGATAGTGGATAGTATATCTAGACCACACACCATCTTGTCTTCCATTTCTTATTCCTGATTCAGTCCAATCTAATTTCCCCAGCACTTTTAATTAAACAATTTCCATTTTCCATTTTATTTCCAATTTTGATTAAATGAGTGAAATGTGGAATGTGAAGATCGAAAGTATTCAGAGAGTGGGAAATTTGAATTCAAATTCAAATGTCTTGTCATGTCATATAAAACTTGAATTTGAATTTGTATTTGAATGACGTTGACGATCCGAGATCTTTCCAATATTTCCCATAAGTTCTTTACTACAAATTTAATTTTAATCTTAAATCTATCAACTATAGCAAGAAGATCCAAGAAGAGAGTTAAAAAACCAAAATGACAAAAATCTCAAAAAATTCTCCATTGTTTACCAAATAGCAAAAAAAAACCTAGATGTATTTTTTACCATTCAGTTTTGTGATTTTTCCGCTTGGAATCGGAATCGGCATTGGAATCTGTATCAATATCAGTGCCAGTGTTGGTGTTGGAGAATGAATAAAAGATGGAGGAACAAAAAAAAAAGTAAAGAGTGTGGTGGAAAAAATGAGGATCCTGAACGGGAGTTCAATGACGCGGATAATGATGCGGAAGAGATCAAATGGTGTAAAAACAATTATTATTTTTTCAACTGTTCCACTGTTCAACCATTCAAGTGTACCTTCTTCTCTTTCTCCTTCCTTCAAAAGTACAAGTAAAAGTACAAGAACAAGAAAAACTAGAACCACATGTGCTTTTGGGTTTGAGTTTTGATCCACTTGCTCTTCCGTCAAGGAAGACAAATGATGATGAGATGGGCGATGGGTTGGTGCGTAAACTCTTGTATGTTGTATACAGTATACATTTCCGTGTACAATGTACATTGTACATTTTATAGTCTAGTGTTTGTATACTGTACATTAGACTCTGAAGTTACATATTGACAAGTGAGAATATTCGTTTAGGTCCATTCATTTTCATGGACTTGGCGCATTTCTACAATTTCCTTTTTTCCCCAAACTCCAAACTCTCGTTTCTCCAGACAGGAAAAACCTTATAATATGAGCGTCAATTTGGTGGACAGCATACACAGTACAGAGTACACTGGCGGAAATGATGATGACTATGATAATGATAATGACAATCACAATGACAATGACAAGCGACAAAGTACTCGTACATTTTCACTTTCCATAGCATTTCATTCTCTCAGCTTTATATTATCAATGCTCATTGGTAATCGAGTGTGAGGACTGCGGTCTGTTGTTCACGCATGCAGCTCTCTTTTTAAATGTGCATTTTGTTGTTCTATTTCATTGTAGAGAAAAGGAAAACAAAACATGTTGAAAAATTTTCTGTCCTACTTTTCTTTTCCGCTTTAACTACTATTGGTATTGATATTGAGTAGGAGTCTTATCATTTCCTTCCATTCTCCTTTTGGCCGTTTATCCTGTTTGTTTAGTTGGTATTGTCATTGCCATTGCCATTGTCATTTCCGGTTCCCGGACTGCAAGTCAGCAGCGTACATAAATACATATGTACAATGTACAAGCAAGTATTATAGACATTTCCTCATGGTGAAAGTGACAGCTTTCCCCATGGACTCAACTCAACTGTACAACTTGAATTCTTGGTCAATTTGTACATATTTATTCTACACCGAATCCAGTCCAGTCCAGTCAAATCCAGTTACAGAAACATTATAAACGCATAAATATTAATGTTAATGTTCTAGCTAAAAAATCTATGGAAGTCGAAAACATCGTTTTCAAAATCTATGAACATTCACTTTTATTTTTTGAAGAAAATTCTTTAGTTGTTTAAATGTAGCTCTTTGAAGTTTACGTGTAATTGAAAAATACACAGCTTTTAAAAATTTTGATACTTTGTATTTTGTACAATCTTAACACTCTCTGATGAAGAAAAGGTGTGAAGAGTCAAGAATCAAAGTTGCAACCATGATAAAGTTCTAATTTGATAGTCGTTGAACTGAATTGGATTGGATTTGTTGATAAATAAATAAATATAAGGAATTTACCATTTACACAGTGGTGAGAATGGTAAATGTAAAGTTGATGAATGTGGGTGTGGGTGTGGATTGATTCAGATTGCAATTGTAAATTCTCCTCTCACACTCTCCGTTGGGAATTGGGAATAGTACATACAAAGGAAAGTAGAAGTGGCTCTTGGCTCTTGAGTATTGAGTATCCACCATTACATTCGCAATTCACACAAATTGAAAATACATCCAGAATCTAGATTCTAGAATCTACAGTGGATCACCATGAGAAAAAGAGAGCGAGAGCGTTTCAAAAGTGATAAGTGCTATTTAACTAGGAATTCCGTATTCAGTCAGACACATTGAATAAATGTGCAACGCATGTCAAGATTCAAGATGCTCCTCGCACTACAATACAATCCTGCACAATACAACATCAAGATCATCATTATCATCATGACGTAGTGCTAACTTTCTCTTTCTCCTCTTTTATTTGCACTCTGCACTTTCTCCCACTTTCACTCTGAGGACACTCAACTCGTGCACACAGCACACAGCACAAACATAAAACCAACAAAGATGGAGAAATGGACAAATACAAAATACATGGCAAGTCTAAACAGATGGAACGTGAATGAGTCGAGGCGAGGTTAGTTGAGTTGAGTCGTAGTGGAGATGAACAGGAAATTGTTTCACTTTCAATCAAATATCAAATGTGAAGCGTCATCCTCCTCAAATTCATCAGATTCAGATTGGGATGCGGATTCCGATTTGGAGAATGGTGAATGGCGAACACGAGAGAACAGAAACAGAGAGCATAAAATAGTGGATGACAAAATGGTGACAACTCATCCGTACTTTAGCACAGAATAAAGAGCATAGCTGAATAATTGACAATTCTATCCCAAGCTCAGCTTCAACTTTCAGCTGTGTTTATGAATAAATATCTGTATTTTCAATCTGTATTCTTACAGCTGACATGGAAGTACATTATTTATATACACACAATTATTTGCTATTCTGCTTGTATAATAGAATATCAGCCTCGGACTGGAATGAAAATTCAATGAAGCAGTCAACTGAATAAATGTAAATGGTGAATGATACACAATAGACACTACATGCAAATTACAGTCACAGTAGACAGTAGAAATTTTCGCATGCATCTAAATAAACAAAGGGAAAATACCAGCTGTTTCATCCCTCTTCGATCTCTATAATAATTCTCTCAATACAAAGTCTACAGTCAGATTCAGAGACAGAGTAAATAGTAATTAGCATAAGGACAAAATTGATCAAAAATGTATAATATCTAAAAAAGTATAGCTTTTAAAATTGCTCATTCGACGATCGATGATTTGATTTTGATTCCTTCTGAATTCCTTCATTTTCTTCTTATGTTTTACTTGCGTAAGTTTATCTTTCATCTTTCATCTTTCGTTTTCATCTATTTAAGATTTATCATTTGTCATTTGAAATTTAAAAGGGAAAGTGTATGGCTTGGTTTGAGATATGAATTTTGAACCTCTTTGACCTGTGTTAAGAAACTTCAATAAATTAGTGGGGGGTTAAGAAGAAGAAGAGGACGACACTCATTCTAATGGCTTATTTCAATTAATACAACTTAGAAATTACAAATTATACTTTGGAGTTCAAGACTGTAAATCAATTTTAGTGTGGTGTGGATGGAGAGAGGGAGGGAGGGATAGAGACTCTGTCGGAGGTTCACTTGGGAATTTCACTGGGCTAATTTGATGACTCTTGGTCGCTGGTCGTTCGTAGTTGGTTCTTGTAGCTAACCTAATATTCTGCGTACAGTTTCGAGCAACCACAAGACAAGCACAAACACAAACACAAGCTCAACTCGAAAGAGAAGGAGGCGGAAGAGTAATGTAAAATAGTCGGTCGTATTAGCTCTCACTTGTTCCTTCTTACTTGTGAATTTATGTTAGTGATAGACCGTTAGAGGCAGACTACAAATTCTAGTTCGTTCTCCAGCTCACTCGATACTTTATGTGCGGAGGTAAATTACACGTACATTTTGATATGTATGAGGCCATTAGCCATCATTTCCATTGTCATGGATTTCCTACTGTTTTGGGTCAGGTTTCAGTCCCAGTTTGGACTGTCTACCCTGTCATTTTGAAATTATGATTGATGTGACATTGTCCTCGGATTTCACCATGTGATATGATAACAATAACGACAATGATAAGGAAGTGGATAAGGACATCGTCCACGTGAACTCCGTTTCACATAAAATGAAAAGACAGAGTTCATACAGGAGTTTCCGAGAAAATGCTTAATCAAACCCAGTTTTCCTCTTCAGTACTTTCTCCTTAATACTTTTTTTGTACATCAATGTCATTAGCATTTCGAGTCCTGCGTCTCAGTATTTTGAAGATACCTTAATCACAAATGTCCAAAAAAATACATAAACAATGTTGCAATGTTTGTGATACACTTTTTGATGGAAAAAAGCTCGTATAATTTTTCTAGTTTTCTGTTTTCCTGTTTATTTATTTTGCAAACTGTGTGCAAGTTGATTTTGTAGGTGTTTTCATTGTTTCTTGAAGGCTCGTAATTTTATGATATAACCAAGTTGAATGTTAAGCCGTCATCTTACAAATTTATCTAAATGAAATGAACAACATGAAACACAAAGTCCGAACAAATCCGAATAAAAATGTTGAATAGAGAATAGAAAACCTTTCATTTTTACTTTCAGCTCGGATTTTGTACATAAAATTTCTTTATCGAGTCCCATTTCATAGTAAAAGAGTGACAAAGTTGACAACATGCATTTATATGATATTTTATACAGATTTTGCATGTGAGAAGGGGGAAAATGGAACAGATGATGGCTTCAGAGCCAAAGTCAGAGTCAGCGTAAAAAAATGTTCCTCAATCTGGGAAACATGTCTGGAATCTAGAATCTACAGTCGAGTTTACAGTTTAAAGTCTCGAGACTAGAGATTCCAGGTTCTAGATTCTAGACTCTAGACTAGAAATTCCTTGCGAGTAGACAAAAAATGTGATATTGAATTTTTTTTGTATAATCTGTTTTCTACCTACAGGCAAAAATACACAATCCATATCATATCATGTATCAGCCTATCTATATCTTTCAGCATATCTTTACTCTATACTATAAACACAGTAGAGGCATTAAATTTCTCATAGTTTTTTGCACTGAAAAGGAAAGGGAAGGAAGAAGAAGCCGAAGAAGAAGACGAGGAAGGGAAAAGTACGGGAATGATATGGCTAAATCAAACAAAATATATAGCATGTAGAATGTAGAATGTAGAGTTTTTTGTCTAAAATCTCTGTCTCTGTCTATCGTCTATGCATAGACAGTGTAAAGAGTACAGACGACAGACAAAAGACGAGGATGCACATTGTGCGACCGGATGTGGAAGACGATGTGGATGTGAATGTGGTAAAGACAGAACGAAAGAACGAAAGAAACAAAAAGTGAAGAAGGAGAATCGAGGAAAAAGGAAATGATGCAATGATCCAATAAATTTCAAGTCATAACTTTTTCCACTTCTCCAGTTCCAGTTCCAGTTCCAACTCTAGTCTCAGTTTCGGTCTCAGTCTCAGTTTCAGTTTTACTTCTTCCCACTCCTCCACTTTTCCACAATCTACAATCTCCTTAACAGATCATGTACAATATACAATATACACACTCGCTCACAGTTACAATACATAATACATACAATAGATTGTTCCTTGTTCATGTTGGATTGGATTGGGCACTGCACAGATTGTCATATTCCGTACCTGCACTGGGAAAGGCAACGCTGACATTGGCACTGGAGTATCAAGTGGATGTAAGTGACTCGTTTGTTATCCTTTTTCTTGGCGGTCATGGCCATCACCACTCAACACTCAATACTAAACACTCTGATGGAAAATATTATTCTAGAGTCTAGAGTCTACAGAGTAAAAAGTAAAAAGTTCCAGTGTGCACATTTATGACAAAAGTCACTACACGGAAAATAAAAGGGTATCCTTTGATTTCTGATTTTTGGTACTTTATTATATTTTGCTATGGCTACTTTCCAGTATATACATGTAAATTTCGAAAAGAAAAAGCCATGTTCTATTTTCTACATTCGACATATTCCGCTTCTTATTATGGGGTTTATGACCATTAAAATCTTGATGATATGGATTATCAATGTACAATGTATATTGTACGAAGCAAATTCTAGACGAATTTATATAGAAGTAAAAATTGTGAGTTGGAAACTCCTCCGAGGAGACTTGAAATCAAAATGGACATTCGAATGGCTCATTAGAAAAATATAAAAGTAAGGGAAAGGAGCAAAAGGAAAACCAAACCCCAAACCCAAAATGTACATTGCACAAAGTATCAACTCCCTCGAGACAAACTTGACTCAATACCAAACTAATGGATGAGCTCTCTCTCTCTCTCTCTCTCTCTCTCTCTCTCTCTCTCAACTCTCAATATCTACTGACTCATATTATGCTTCTTCCTTCTTCTTTCTAAAGTCCATATACAGTGTACACTGTACAGCTATAGAGCATCTTCCCAGTTTGTTACTTGACCTCAATTTACCTTGCGTTTTACGTTTACAGACTTTATGTAGCCAGTCTTCGTCTTTTGCTTTCTCTTTCTCTGTCTCTGTAGACTTTAGACGTTCAACTCTCAATCTGATATCTTTTACTCTTCATTCCTCTTCTTTCTTTAGCACAGCCTCCAATAATTCAATTTATGGATGGATCGCTCGTTCTCTTCAATCTCTGCTCTGCTTTAGCTCAAATCTCATAGCAAGTCTCAAACCACAAGCAAGCTCAGCTCAGCTTCACTTTACTTTTCTCCTCTCTCTTTTCTTTTGTTCAAGCTCCTCTTTGTGTTTTTGAATGTAGAATGTAGGAGGATAGAAAATGTTGTGTCGTGTAGTGAAAACTCCTTGCTCATTTTTACATGACATTATTATTGTATTATGCCTTTCAATCGTTATCATTGCCATTGCCATTGCCGTTACAGTTATCCTTTTCCATGTCGTTATCCTTATTTCCTCGATCCTTTTGCTTTTTGGATTTTGGATCGGATTGAATTTTGATAATGGGATGAACCCGACCAGACCAGAGAACAAGCCAAAGACCAAAGACCAAAGACAATAGATATAAAAGCAAAGATAATGAAGATGGAATCTTCAACTTTGAAACCCTTTCCACAACCAAATTGACATAAAAAAATGCCATGATTTTGAATAATATCATTCCTCTTTCATCTTTTTTTCTTTATGGTTCATGTTTCACATTTCACATTTCAAATTTAACATTTTATACAGTGTACAAAATGGACCCGTAGATAAAAATCCGTAGTACATCTATTTAATGGCCTCATTGTTCTATCTTATTTCAAAGCTCAAGTCAAAGTCAAAGGCCAGAGCCAGAGCCAGATTTAAACCATTTAAGTAAATAGAATTTTAAAAGTGGATTAAAAATAGAAAATTTTATAAAAAGTATTAAAAAAAGATGAGAAACTAAAAGGTTAGGCACAGGGGGAAAGAGAGAAAAAGGTGAGTTGAGTAGATTATTATTTATCTTGATCTCTTTACTCTTTTTGCTCTTTTTGTTTTTAAAAGGTCCATCTTGATTCCATCTATTTTTCATCCATCTCCTCGTCTTCCCATGCCCCATGCCCCATGTTTATTAATGGCTGCATGTATTTACTTTTTCCTGGAGACTGTAGACTGGAGACAGGAATATAAATAGGAAGAGGAGAGGAGACTAATTTAGAAAATCTAGACAAAGGCACAGAAAATGGGATGAAAAGAGAGAGATGGAAAATGTAGAATGTTGAATGTGACAAAGAAAACGGGTTCACGCCTTTCTCTAGGCTATGAATATTAATAGAGAAATCTACACCAAACCAAACAGAACCCAGCAACAGAGAGTAAGAAAAGAGGAGAAAAGATTTTCTTTCCTCTATTCTTCCATCTGTATATTCTGTCTATACTCTAGACTCGAGACTCTGTACAATGTGGAGGAATGCAATAGCATCTAGAATGTAGAATTTAGATGAGGATGACGAGGGGGAAAGTATAATCATATGTCCTCGTTTACACTTTCTCCATTCTCCATTGTACTCAACTCTTCTCAAACTTTTACCTTTCTTTCACCTTGGGCTGTTTCCACCTTTTCATTTTCATGTTCATCCTCTTCTTCTTATTCAACTTCATCTTTGCTGTCTCAAGTTGTCTACCTTCATTATAAATTCCTTTGTTCATCACTCATCTCTTGTTTATCCCACTGCTACACTGTACACAATAAGCAAAGCATGATGTTCCATTCTATTTTCCAACTCCCTTCCACATTTCACTCGTCAAATACGAGGAGCAGTGAGTTCTAGATTTGTACAGTGTACATAAATCTGTGCTTTATTATTTGTACCATTTTGTCATGATCATGATTCTGCGAGTCATCGTCTGCAGTCTACAGTCTACACCAAATTATGGACGAGAAAAAAGTTGTCCAGTTGTCTACAAAAATCTAGAAAATACAAATGTATCGTCCAGTTTTGGAAAAAGACAAGTTTGTTCCCTAGAAACCAAAACCAAAGCTAAACACCGCAAAAGCTAAACTAAAGCTAAACCAAACCACAAACAGTAAAATGAAACCGACATCAGTTCACATGAACCGCAACTCACAACTCACAACAAAATTAATCAACTCTTCCTCTTTCTACTCCTTCTCAACTAAGTACAGACTCTTACTACATGAAAAATGAAAGATGAAGTATGAAATATGATTAAATCAACTCTGTGGTATAAAGTATACATAAATAAATGAAAACTGAACCACAGCCCTTGAAAAAATTAGTAATTCATTCATCATTTATTATTCAGTTTGTTTAGAGAAGAACGAACAAGGAAAATTTGAGATTGGCTGAGTTTTAACTGAGTTCATACTTCATAATTGACGCTTAACTTTTTTGCAAATGAAACTTTTCCAATTTTTTGCACCTACTTTCCAAACTGCAAAATTTGAAATTTGCGTACTCTTTAATTACTTTTGTACTGTGCTGCTTTACTCACAGTCAGTAGCAATTTTTATCAAAAAAGCTACTTTATTTGGCTCATTTTTTCCCGTTGTACCGTGAAAAAAGATGAGTAGACGAAAATCTGAGACTTGAAATATCAGGAAAAGGACTCAACGCTCTTTCATGTAAATTGTGCATGTATCACTGTAAGAAAAACAATAATAATCATAATAATAATTTGAACTAGAGTGAGAAAGTTTTCTTCCGCAGCAGGGACTCAGGCAAAAGGTGAATAAAGAAATCTGGCCGAAAAGATCAGCCAGTGAAAATTATCCGTAGAGAAAAGGTACAGAAAACTCAGCTGGACTGAAGCTGGCAGAGGTGAAAAGAAGGAGAAAAAGAAGCAGAAACAGAGAGAATGCAATAGAGTTGTGGAGCTGAAAAAAAGGCCCTTGAAAATCATATCAAAATATTTAGCTTTCTTCAACATTCAAGATTACACTACGGTTCATCTTCATCCTCTTTGCCCAATTTTGCTCATTCTCAACTCTCAACACTCCGTGCTCAAAACTCAACACTCGTTCGCTTCTGCTTTCTTTTCTCCCTTCTCCTTGTTTGACAAATGTAGCGAGAACTCACAAAGTACAAACTACAAAGTACAAACTACGGACATTCCATAACACTTTCCCTCCTCCTCCTTCTCACACTTTTTTCTGGTTCTTTCAAAATAGGAAAACTAAAATACAGAATACAGAATACAAAATACAAAACTTGGGCAGGTTGGAGCAACTTGAAACTTGAAAAGTTTTCTTCTGTTTCACTTAAACAAAAAAAACAAGTTCAACTTTGAACTCACACTCTCCATTTCTGCCCCTTTTCTTTCTCTTGTGGATTCTACATTCTAGATTCTAGACTCAAAAAATATATAATATGTTATATGTATGTATATATTATAAAGGCTTTGATTTTTACCCTTGAGGTGAAATGAACCACACTTCAAGGGGCACTGCTTACGGTTCCTTTTTTCTTTCCTCTTGGCTGTATCAACAACCACCCACAAACTAAAAAAAACTACAAAATGTACAATGTCTAACGCAATCCATTTGAATCCTCAAACTCCCAAACTTTACTTTACCACCTTCAAATTTCCCTTTATCTTTTGGTACAAATGGTTGTAAATCTGTAAACTATAAAAATAAAAGTGTAAATGTAAAATTTGAAGAGTAAACACGCCAGAATCTTGTACGACTTGAATTTCCAATCTCTCTTTTGAATAATGTAGCTAAAATGTACATGGTCTTTGCTGGATTTTTCTTTTTGGCTTCTCTTATTTCTGCTTTCTCCAATCTTCAATATTTCCAGGCCAGCAAGTTTTGTGTACACAAATTTCAGGATTTAAACACAGTGACAAAACAAAAGACAAAATAGTGGAATTTTGAAATCAAAAAATCAGGTGAAAAATATACATCAAAATATTTTATTTATATTTGAACACTTTTTGTACACCAAAATTTAGAACGGTTGAAAATTCAAAATGTCAAAAGCCTTTATGCTTTCACTTTGACTTTTTGGAGGCGGAAAAGGGAAAAACGGGAGAAATTGTGAAGAAGAAATTTTTATTTGAACAAACAAACCTAGATAAAATATAAAGACATTTGTACACATCCGGATTTATCTTGACTACATATATGATATATCCACAGTCGTATATATATATGCTCAACTTTTGAATTTTGAATGTAAAATGAAGAATGTAGAATCTAGAATGTAGAATGTGGAGCATGTCATATTATTTGACTAACCACGCATGAGAAGATGAAAGATCATATTTAATTTATGTTCTTTCCCTTGTACATGTGAATGCTAACAAAGATTTTTGCCTTCCTTTAATCTACACTCTAGATTCTACACTCTACACTTTCATCCGGAATCCTCAAATCCGGTGAACACTCTTTCCACGTTCCCGCTCAACATTGTACATTGTACAGTACATGTACGCTTTGTACTTTGTACTAAATGGTTAATGTGGAAGCTTTTCCTCCGTTCCTCTCTTGGTTTTATCCGCTTGCTGGTGGCTAGTTGAAAAGTTGACACCTCATGATCTATGTTTACGTTTGCCCTCGTGAAAAATTAAATTTCCTCTAATTTCACACCACACCACACCAAAAGACATGACACCACATGACAGGATATGCAAGGATATTAAACAAGTAGAATCTTGAACATTCTAGATCCAGATTTCTAGGCCTGTCTACTTTCTACTGTCTGCAGTATCTCAATCCCATTTCTTACAATTATTTAATTAATCTGCACCATCATCTTTTGCACTGTAAAGCATAAATCAAGATCAATAATTTCCATTAGTGCTGCTACAAAAAAGACAGATACTTTTTATTTTTTTACAGCGTATAAGAATTGAGATACAAACGTCATCGTCATTTGAGAATATCAAAATCGGTGCTTTCTTTTTTATTCTATATTACAGTAATTTGTAAGTGACAAAACTATAGAAAACAAATGAATTAGTCGTCAATTTATGAATGCTGAAATGAAATTCACAACTAAAAAACTCCGAGCTCCCACGATTCAGCCTTCATTCATTCAATATTTAGAATCATAAAATAATGAGCTACAAAGATTGATACAAAAGTAATGAGCTAGTGAAGGAAGGAAGGAAGGAATGAATGAATGAATGATGATGACGGATTTGAAAGTGTGAGTGTGATAAATTATGTGCAATGTTTTGTTCTCCACCTTTTCCATTTCTCCTTTCTCCATTCTCCATTCTCTTACTTTTAACAAAAGTATGAGTGTAATGTGTATTTTCGAGAGCTTATAAACTCATTCGCTACTTATGAGTTGAGTTATGAGTGATGGAGAACGGAGGAGGGAAAGTGAGAAGAGAGAAAGAGTGAGATGAGCCGTTTTGAAAGAGGATTTGATTAAAGAGGAGTGAAAATCTCATATCATAGATTTCACGTATAGAAAAGTAAAAGTATGTTGAATCTTTTTCTCTCCTCCATTGTCTTTTTGATACAGTGAAGAGAGAGAGAGAGATTTTCTGGCAGTGTATTACGTCTATTATGACATGGCTGTTTTTATAATACATAATACACACGCGTATACTTACGTAGTTGGAGAGAAAGCTGGAGACTGGAGAGACTTGGAGTTGGAAAATTGAGACAAGAGCTTAGACAGAGAGACAGACAGACAGCGTAATGGATTGGTGGAAATTATTTGATGCTCATGCCCTTTGTCTGTCTTTGGATACCTGTAAAAAGGTAAAAAGGTTGAAGGTGTCTCTTAATTTTATCTCCATTCTTTCCCTTCCAAATCTTCTCCTCTTTCCTCCAACTCCAACTCGGAAATCCAACTCCAAAATCTGGCGAGGAATCCCAACATTCTAACTTTCTGTCCTTCCTACGGCTTGAGTTGGCTTGGCTTGAATTGAGTTGTGTTGGTATAAAATGTTCCAAATAGAGCAAAATCTAGTGTGGAAAAAGGGCAGAATCCGCAGACCCAAATGAAGGGAAAATACAATGTAGTTGAATCTAGAAAAGAGATGCATATAGATCGAGCAAAAGACTCTGACTCTAGTTGGGACGAGGAAAGAGAATAGAACCAAAACCAGAACCAGAACCACATCGAAACAATGATAGTGAAAACCCCAAGCTGAAACTCCTTACAAGGTAATCCACTTTAATTCAGAGAAAGTGAGAGGGAGGAACAAAAGTTGTCGAGTTATGTGAGTTCAGGTGAAAAATAGCCAGTCCTCTACTCCTCTAATACTCACTTTTCTATCCTACTTTCTCTCTCCATTTTCCTCCCAATATCATACCTGTGTACTGTGTACACTGCATTGTCTTGGGTGAATCTCTTTCCTTAGTTTGGGTTAGTTTGGAACTCGCCATTTATTTAGTCCTTAGAAAATGCTCTGGCTTGGCTTGGCTAGAATTGGTTTGGTTTTGTAGAGCGTGGTTCAGTTTGGACTCTGGATCTCGTACACTCCTCTTTTACACTACATTTATCTCTTATTCTAGGAAAAAGATTAATTGGTTCATTCACTTAAATTATCTGAGTGCCATCAGTTGTTTTCTGTGGTTTCAGTTTCAAGTCCAAATCGAAATTGAGATTTTGGATTTTGTTGGCTTCATGGCATGAGTTCCAGAACTCCAGAATTCTAGTTGGCCAAAATACACAATGCAACAATAATGAGCCCTATTACCACTATTTTTGAATGGAGCTCAATTCAATGCAACTCAACGGAGTAAAACAAAAATGCATGAAAAGATGTGTGCGTTCAATAATGTCATAACATATAATTAACCATGATTAAAACAAAATAGAAAAATCCCAGTCGTATCCTTTATTATGAAAAAAGGTAGATTAATATACAACCTGCCTTTTGAATTATTAACGACATAATATTATGTAGTACTTCCAAAATATTCCCTGTATCTGTTAAAAATTACAAATGCTAATGAGACTTTTTTACATTGTACAGGTTCACTCTTTTTTTCCTCCGGCAAAAATGAATAACTCTGAATAGTTATTATGAAACTTTTCACAATTTTTACACCTTTTTGATTCGTGACTTGTTCTCTCAAATTACAGTCAAATTGGATTCTCTCATTCTCGACAGATACCAAGAACTTTTAAGCGTACAGTGTATAAATAAATAAAGAATGTTTTGTTAGAAACCACGAAGCATTTTTAATGACTTTTAATTAGTACATCTCTCTAGCACGTCACAGCTCCGGGATTTGTGAATCTAGATACACAACCCGGAAACAGAGAGCTATAATAAGTTCCATTCTTTTCCTGTTATAACTGTATGCTGAAAACTCAAAGCTCAAAACTACTCACTGTATCTTGTACATTGTACACATTGTGAAATGGAGAGAGGACGGAAATTTGGATTCAAATTTGAGGATTGGAAACAGTGACAGTTGTTTGGAATTGTGAATTGTGAATTTATGAGTGTGCAATGAACTGTTTACGTTTGCAAGTTCCTTTTTACTTCACTCCACTGACAAAGAGTAAAAGTACAGGGGAAAGGAGAAAAGAGAGGACGGGGTTGAGAGCATAGGAAAATCCGTCGAGTTGTTAAAAATCCCATTTAGGATCCTGAGCTGAGCTGATGGCTGATAGCTGATGCTTGACGATCTGAAAGTGAGTGTGAACTGGAAAGTGAAATGTAAAATATAATACTCCCACACTATACTCTATACTATCTACTGTGCACGTAATATAGTTTAAATCCTGTGTAGAATAGAGTCTGTATCTTTTATATGATATTGTATTGAACATTGCATGTATGCACATGTCAAGTAGCAAATAGAAAAACAGGAATAACAATTGGCCGTCGAGTCTGTTTTTGGAGCTGGATCTGGATCTGGAACCGGATCTGCGACTATAGATATGAAAATAAATGAATCCTCTCCATACTTTTTCTTTACACACTTTCGAAGAGACCAAATTCCTCAATTATCTTTGACTAACTACAATTATAAAACCGCAAATGACTGTAAAAAAATGCAGTAATTTTCACGTGTTTTGCAATATAAAGATGTTTTTAAAGGTTCAAGTTGAAAAATTGTGCCTGTTTTCCAAACAAAATCAAAAGCTTAAAATTACATGGAAAGCCAAAGTATTTAAAGTATTTTGTGTTTTTTTTGTCGTCACTTGTATTGTGTTGTGTTGTATTGAACATGTGACAGTGGAATTCCTATTCCTATTCGGTTGTTGGAGTTGAGCGACGAGAGTTGAGTCCGGAATAAGAATTCCAGGCATGGTTTTGCGATTAGGAGTAATGGGTAGCGGGACTGGGGACTGGGGATAGGGACAAAGATGGTAATGGAGGATAGGACTAAAGCTCGTGTTCTTCCTCTCATGCTGAATCTACAATCCAGAATCCAGAATGTAAAATGTAGAATTTAGAGCGTAGACAGTGAAAGTGGAGAAAGGAACGGTGAAAGATGCTTTCATTTCATTTTCATCCCATTACACCATACCAGACCATATCGTACCGTATCGTGTCGGATCGGATAGAGAGTATATAACAGACTACCTTATGAACCAAAATCTATGAAACAGTCCCCAAAAAACCCTTTCTCCTTTCTCTGGGTTCACTTCATCCATAGACTTTTTCCACTGACTGAACCGGATCCCTTTTTCGTTATTCGTTATTCCTATTCCTTATCTCGACATATGTATCTTTGTGCATAGTAAACGGTGTACGGATATGGAAACGAGAAACTAGCTTCGCAGCATACAGTATACAGGATAGATAGACACTATACACTAGATTATACACTAGACATTAGACACGTTCCCGTTTTTCTAGACATCACAGCTTGTTTTCACCATATCAAAATTCCCATCGCTTTTCCATCCCTCTATTTTACATTTACGCGCCTCCGTCTTCCATTCTCCAGCTCTTTTTTTTAGCCCGTACCAAAATGTTTATTTTCTCCACAAATTAAATTTTTAGCCCATTCTGTTTTTCTGAATATGTGTTTCCTAATAAAATTCTCTTTCCTGGTTTATTTGCATATAATTTGGTAGTCTGTTGTATTTTCCCAATACTGTGCAAAATAGAAGGATGAGTTTTATCAACTTGAGTTGCGAGTGGAAAGTTGGGTAAAAATTGTGCAAGGTGTCATTTTTAGTTTTTCATACGGGGAGTTAAAGTCAAAGAAGTTGAGGTCCATGTCGATTTCGACCCTTCTTTGAGAATATGAGTGAAAGTAAATCTGCTACACACAACTTTAACTTGTCGTTTTACTTGCACTTGCATTTGAGCTAAACTGAGCTGAGTTGATTTGAGAGGAGCAGAGTCCGAAATAAGAAAGGAGGAACAAGTGAAACAAAGACTTTGACTGGTTCAACTCAACCATGAATATTACGTGAGGACACGGACACGGACGCGGAGGATGTTGTTCACTTTCCAATTTCGTTCCTCTCTCATTCCATCCCTTTTAGATATGTACAATCTGGAACAGAGCTACTTTTGTACTTGTACCATTTTGGCATGGACCATGGAATTCTGATTCCGTTTTCGATTTTGGTACTGATTCGGATTCGGCTTCGGGCACTGTAGAGCTGAAGGAGTTTTAGAATTGAGAAGGAGAGGAAGAGCAACTAAAGCTTTAAATACATCCTGTACTGTGCACTCTATCCTCTGCATTCTACATTCTACATATTTGTACTGCACAGTGCACAGAAAGAATGGTGAATGGAGAAATGGAATTGTAGAAGAAATGTGTTGTACAATGTACAAGGACGCTGAATGCTGGATGTTGGAAGCACAATCTTGACAAAATGTCAACCAGTCTTTGTGACTGACTTTAATTTAATACCAACTTTTTTCTCCTGCCTTCTGTCTTCCATTTCCACTTTCAGCTCTAGCTCTAGTTCCAACTCTAACTCTCTCGAAATTCTACACACAGCTCACACTTGACTCTTTACTCTTTACAGTTTACAGTCTCATTGTCAGCTGCTGTAGGACGGAATGGAATTCTACATTCTACATGCATAGTTTGCATACTATGCAGATGTAGTCTACTACTTCCATGTTTTTTGCTTTGTATAATATTGTATGTACTTTGTACTTTTAACTCCATCCGCATTGTCTATAATATTCCTTTTTTTGAGCCGTTTGCATTCTGTCCTTATTTGTGACGTTTACATTTAACTGGAACTGAAACTGGAAATCCTAATCTAGAGATCAGAGAAACGGAGAAAAAACAAGAGGGTATCCATTTCTCCACATTTTGTAAAGGCACAGTGTACAGTTCTTTCCTCTTATAGAAACAGGGATAGAAAAAACATGTAGATTATTGTGCAATGTGAACTGTCTTATATCCACATTTTTGTATATTTATTATAGGACAATTCTGCTTCTCTCTGCTTTCTCCTGTTTTTGTTTACACAGCTCATTTTTATTTTGTTTTATTTTTATGAATTGAGACTTGAGTCTGGATTCTGGAGTCCCGATATGCAACCAATTTTATTTTGTTTAGTCAAACTCTATTTTCTTCTGCATCATATGACCGTCATGATCTATTCTATTTGCTTTCCTTAAATGTTTGGTTTTACTAACTTTTTTTGCAACGTCTCCTCATTTTTCTTCAATTTCTTATGGATATTTGACGTTACAAAAAGATGCAGACATAATTTACACGACAATTGTGGACTGCTTCAACTAATGTTGACTCTGGTGCTCTTTATTTAAATAAATAGAGACATTTTAACATAAATCTCCACATTTTGTAAAAAGAGAAAATAGGAGTGGAAAAGAAAAAGTCAATGGATTAAAATGCTTCTTGATATTTAATTTTATTTATTTTTTCTCCGTTCATTTTGTTTCATTTCATTTCACCAAAGTAAAGACCCAAGTCATTGCTAAAGCCAGAACCAGAACCAGAGTCAGAGCCAGAGCCAGAGTCAAAGGAATGAATAAGAAAATGAAAGAAAGGAATTAAATGCTTTTCCCTCTTTTAGACTTTTAGAGTTTTCACGCTCAAGTAAACTTTGAATGAATTGAGTCTTGAGTCTAGGTTCTGGAATCTTGATTCTTGAGTCTGCTTTACAATATAAATAATTGTAAATGTTACACAGGACAGCAAAAGAAATAGAAATGAGGAGATGAAAAGTCATTTGAAGAGAAATTCAAATACATGGAAATAAATGAGAAAGAAAAGATATACATGGCTTCTACTACTGATTCTGATGAGTATGCAAGAGCAAAAGTCAGAATAAGAGCACGAGTCAGAGAAAGGCGAAAAGAAACTAGGGCCTTTATTCACATCATGGGCCATTTATCTGACAAAGCTCATTCAAATAATTAAGCGAGTTCTCTTAATTTTTTATTCTTCATTCTTGATCATTTTCCCCACTACTCAAGTTATTTACTTTTTCTCAGTTCCATCTTGTATTTAGTATTTAGTACCTGGACAAATAAATGAGCGTCCTCCCTCATTTCAGTTTTTATGCAGACGAATATTGAGCATGAAAATGCTCACAGTGTGAAAAAAGGTGAATTATTAATCTCAATTCTCGATTCTCAATTATCATGTTCATTTCCTATTACTTTAAGCCCAGACGAGATAATGGCTTTTTAAGTGTAGGGTTTAATCCTTTTAAACGATAAGGGATAAAATTATGATCCACATCATCATAATTATCATCATATTTTGACGGTGAAAACCCTCATCATCAAATTACCATGTTAATTAATTATTATGCACAATTGTCCATAATAATTCATCACGGAAGAAAATGTAAACAACATTTCTAAAGCTTCTAAAAAAATAGATGCCTTTTGACAGCATTGTGAAAAGTGTAGCTTTTCCATCCCCAACGTTCTTCCCCTTTCATTTTATTATCGCTCCATAATGAATAACGACTAACGATAACGAGCTATGAAAAATGAGCAAAATGACTAGTCGCATCCAACTTGAAGTTGAAGCTTCTTCTGAATGACACAACACACAACACAGGGGAAGTAGAACAAGCCCAAGAACAAGATCAAGGTGGATGAAGAAATGAGGAAGAAAAAAAAAGAAAGGAGGCAAAACGGAGCAGTCAAATATCAAATATCAAACAGAGGAGACTATGACTATGACTATGACTATTGACTGTATATCATATATTATGCATGTATAGGGTGAAGATGAGGATGAGGAGAATGGAAACAATCGAGTTGGTGATAGAATGGGAAAAGTAGAATAGAATGGAGAAAAGAGAGTTACCAAAGTTTTTTATACCTAATGTCTAATGTCTAATGCCTCATGCCTAATACGTATTACGTCGTACGAAGTTATCTAGCAATAGGAAAAGGTATAGGTATGAATAGAGAATAGAGATGGAGAAAATTTGGGGAGCTCAAGAAGACCAAGAAGAAGAAGAACGGGAAAAAGAAGTGGAACTCCTGTGAAAGAGCAAAAGAGAGGAAAGCAGAGCAGAGCCTCCTGACATGACTTACATTTGGAGCTAACCTACATTTTTTTTGCCCGCCTGCCCGCTCCTTGCTCTTGTTCACAGTTCGCTGTTCCTTGTAGCAGCAACATTGTAGATTGTACAGAGCAGAGCGTAAGGTTAGTGAGGAAGGACGTAAGTGTGTCGGAGGATGGTGGTAACCATTCCGTGGTCTAGATTCCGGATCCGCGTTTCAGATCCACAACTAGCGCCAGTACCAGTGTGATCCTGGATTCTGGATTCTGGATACTTTTTCATTTATACCTATTACAACTGATGCTGTACCTTTTATGTACAGATGGAAAAAGGACCCACGACGAAAGCAAAGACGAAGGGGGTGGATATGGATTTGGAATTTGGATGGCGGAAAGAGTGGATATTTTTCCAGCATCAGTATTAGATGAGAACGAGAGGCTGGAAAGAATACTGAATAGAAAGATGGGTAGAAAGAAAGAAAAAAAGAATGGATGAATTCACCAATCCTTCCTCACAACTTACCTTCAACTCGTCTCCTCGCTCCCCCTTTCCTTTCGCTGCATTTCTTCTCTACATTGTACAGTCTAGAATCCAGAGTGTAGAGTCAAGAGCTCACATGGATGCAAACGGGAAAGAATGAGGAATTTTATACTGGAAGGAAAAAACAGTGTGCAACTTTTTGGGGAATTCCACATCCACATCCACAAAACTCTACACATAAAGAACCTGAAAAGAGCAAAGTCACATTCAGATCCACATCCAAAAATTTCCTCCAACTCTGTTATTTCCAAAGATCCAAAGATGAAGGACGCAGGAAGTAAGACCAATGTGTCTTTCCTTACTGTCTCAAAATCTTTCTTTCCCGACTTTCCACTTTGACTTTTCCACTATCCTGATTCAACTTGATCCAGTTCCACCTCCAAATTCCTCAGACAAACTATACGTGCATCTTTTCTTTTCTTATACTTTTTAACAAGAGGGAGACATGACGAGGAATCTCTCTAACATTTGACTTTTTGGATACTTTTCCCAATGATGATGATATTATAGGGATTCAAGTTTCAAATCTTCAAACTATCAACAAAACCAAACCAAAAAACAAACCCAGAAAAGTGCTGAACAAATATTAAAGCTTGTTTTCTCCATCTACTTTAAACCGTATAATATACATACGTATAAAATAACTACTGGAGGAATTTGAGGCGAACCCCCGTCTTCTTTTTTGGTTACAAATTCAAGTTTTATACAGATATTATCATCATCCTGATGGGAATAGGGGAATTGGAGATGCATGGCCATTTTATACCATTTTATATCATATTATGCATATAATGGCAAGTAATTACATTAATTCCGAGATTTTCCTCCCATCAGGTTATACTGTATTATACATATGAGATGAGATGGGATGCGATGGGATGTGAGAGGAGAAGAAAAGAGCCCAAGAGAAAAAATTAAGAATGAAAACCAGAGAACCAGACCAGAGTTTGACTTAATTTCCTCACACCCATTAAAATTTACTTTTGCTTTCACTTTCACTTTTTTCACCAAGAGCCCAAAAACCCTGAAAAAAGAGTGAAGAATCAAGGAGCAGGAAAAGGAAAGATGCGCTTTTTACACCTCTTACTCGGCTACTCGACTACTCGGCAACTCAGCAACTTACTCATGTCAGCTTCATTGTGAGAGTTGGGGGAACCAAAATGAGAATAAGTAGGAGAGGAAAAATAACTGTAAAAACCCGGGAGCAGGATAGAAAAAAAGAATTAGATTGAGAAAGTACAAGAAAATACTAGATAGTGAAAATGAGCATAAAAAAGAAGAAAGGGTGGAGAAAATTCCACAGTCTCAAAAGGCCTCACTATAAAATAAGCTAGAGTAAATTTTCCATGTATTTTACCCAAAAAAAAGAGAATCAGCATTTTCACTCAATTAAATCATCATCCTCCACAATTCACATCTTGGCTTGTCGAATTAGTACTTCATTCTCCATTCTTTCTTGCACATTCTACACGCACTTTTTATACGTAAAAAATTCAACATCCGCCGGAAAACGTATAAAAAGGCCATTGTAATTTATTGTTCTTTTACACTGATACAGAAACAGATACAGATGTGCACTTGTATTTGTATTTTTTGTGTATAAAAAAGAATGAGAAGGAGAATAAAAAATATGTCGAGGGATGTCGTTTCTTCATGTTTTTCTTGTTCTTCTTTTGCAACAAACTCACCCATTGAAATTTATTAGCATCTTTTTTAGTTTACTTACGCTACGTTTTGACCGGAAGTGCGACGGAAAGCTTGATGAGACTAATGATATCAATTATCATTTCATTTAAAGAAAAAACATGCAGTAAAAAATCAATGAATGTCCTTGTTCTTACATCACGTTTTGTAATATATTTTACTTTTACAAACCTTGTTTATTAAAATTGTGGATTCTTTTTAATTTAAATTAAAACGGTTGAGAGCAGATGGAAATTAAAGACAAGAAATAAAAAACTGAGAAATTGTGCAAATGTGTACAATGATGCAATGTACAATGTAAATGTAGAAAAACGTGAGGACAAGTTGAGTCAAGTGTCAAAGTCTACTCGAGACTCGAGATTATGTAAGTAAATAAAAAGGAAGGGAGAGGAAGGAGGAAACGTGCCACTTTTGGCAAGCTCCCCCACTTTCCACTTTCCACACTTCACTCTCCTCTATTATCTCTATTGCAAATCTCAAATCTAAAGACTCAAAACTCGAGACACGGACAGGCTTAAAACTGAGAGGCCCACGTCCAATTTTTATAAATCTCGAGCCTCCAAAATTCTAGACTCAAGACTCGACTTTCAAGATTCTAAATATTCGAGGCTGAAGAAAGGAGAAAAGAGAAACAAGTGGGAAGGAAATGATCATCATTAAACTTATTATTATTATTATGAAATTATGAATTGGAGTGAAAGGAGAATATTTAATTAAATAAGTTACTTAGCGTCTCATGTGTACCAAATTGAGTCACGGGTAAAAGACCAGCAAATTTCCCTACGTTCTCTGCTTCATACTCTTTATAAAAAAGACGTGAATGCTGCAGTCAAAGTAAATACTATGCATTATGCATAGGATATGGACAGTGGATACATAGTAAAAGTCATAGAGAAAGAAAGAGAAAAAAATGCCTGTTTTTCCGTGTACATAGGATTGGGCAATAAATAAAAAGAAAAATACTTGCATACAAACGGACATGTATTCCATTACATTCTAGATTCTAGACAAGAATTCAGAGTAGACTAATGTATAAGTGTACAAAGAGGAAAAAGGACAAAAATATGTACATTGTACAATATACAATATACATGGATGCAAGTGAATTGAAGTGTTTGCTCCATCTTTACTTTTACCAAACTGAATCAGTTGAGAGAGAAACAGAAAACAGAGAAACAGGGAGACCAAACCAAACCAAGCCAAACTAGACCAGACCAGACCAGACCAGACAAAAGTTCCAGCAAACCAGACCAAACCAAAGTAAAGTGTACATTGTACATGTTTGTATGTGTGTGTGTGTTTTGAGGGGAAAGTTTGTTTTTCTAAACGAATCCGATGGGTAATCGTGCGTGTTGCGATACCGTCCTTGACAAAGAAGTTTCTGTCTCTGTCCTACTTCTTTTTCTCTCCTCCTCTTTTTTCTCTACTTTCCCCACTTTCTCTCTGCCTCATTTTCACACATACACCAAAGAGAAACGGAACCTCTCGGGAACAAGGAACAAGGAGAGAGAAAATGTACAATGTACATGGTACAGGGAGAACGCACAAGAGAGTATGAGAAAGAGAGAGTGAGATTCTCAATGATGGAACATTAACGTTTAAGCAATCTTTCCTCATGTCTCCAACGTTCCTCCCATTTACTCTTTTACACACAAACAAACATCCACACACTCATACATTTTTCTACACACTCCTCTGCTTTTGTAAGAACATCCACAAGAAAAAGATATCAAAAGAAAGGAGGAAAAATTCCAAGTATCACAGACTACAACTAGACTGGAATGGAGAATAGGCACCCTCAACGAATAAATGTTATACATACATGAAATTGAATAGAATTGAATAGAAAATAGAAAAGATGAGACTGAGATTCTCCACCCTCTTCTTTTCCTATAAAGGTACAACTATAACTACACAACTTGCAACGCACATCTTTTTGAACATTGTACATTGTACATTCAGCACAGCTCATTTTAATACATCCATCACAAGAATACAAACACAAATAGCAAGATTTTTTATTATGAGAGAATATTATCAAATTTGCCATGTTCTAAATATCTACGTCTCTTTTCATTCTACTTATTATCATGTGTATTGCATGTAGTGAAAAACTAGAGATTTGTAATATCTCTATTCTCTACAGAGTACAGAGTACAAGCATCTTGATACAATACATAATACAGAAAAGTGTATGCTGTAATCTCATGCATTTGTGAAGAAGAAGAGGAGGAGAAAGGAAAAGAGAAAGTGATACATGTAATATATTCCTGAGTGAAAGAGTGAATGTGTGTGTTTGTAATCTTGAAGCTGGAAGTTGGAAGCTGGAAGCACCGACACCGGCATTCAAGTCCCATTTACTGGAGATATTTCAAAATGATATTGGTTGGTGGACAGTCTCCTGAATTCTCCAGCCATAATTCACCGTGTAAATAGGACACATTTGAACCAAATAAGGGAATTTGTACTGTTTCTCTCTCTCTATTTCTCTCTCTTTCTCTATCGCCTTCAAATGAAATGTTCACATGAAAACTTTGCTTTGAAAATAACTTTGTCTCTCCTCTTCTCTTCTCTTGTACAGTCCACTATCTATCTGTACATTTTTGCTGATTTTGAAAAAGTACCACAGCCAAGTTTCTCCTTCCAACCAATTTTACTCCTCCTGTAAAACTAAAAGTAAAATGGATACAATGGACCCAATTCAAGTTTTGTTCAATTGTATAAATCATTATTAAATGGTAGAGCATATAGAAAGAAGGTGCATCTGAAATCTGGAAGAAGAACAAATAAAATTTAGCAATTTTATCACTCTGTATTTTTACACTTGAATTAGTTGATGGCTCAAACTTTTTCTTATCGATAAACACAACTTTTAATGAAACGGTTTTATTTTCAAATCAACCACAGAAACCAGCAGAAATTAGGAATATCTGTAAAGAAAACATATTAAGGCGATTGAAACAAACTAAGGTTAGTTTGATTATGCGTGCTCTAGTCTTTAGGCTCTAGAAAACGACGACGATGGACAATATCAATATCAATATTATTAAATGCACATATTACCTTTATTAAAAAGGAGACCAGAAAATGGAGAAAAAAAATCCATGTAAAATGTACACTGTACATTCCTTTACGGCTGTGAACTTGGAATGGAAAATCCACACGTGTAAGTAAAACATGATATTTGATTATTTGAATGGATACTTGAAAGAGCTTTTTGGATTTGGAGGAGTCCAAGATTTGAAGCTAAAACCAGAGCTAAAATCATAGCTAGAGTACAGGATGAATCTGGAACTGGAGCTGGAGTGAGACAGAACATAATATGAGAATGATTTCAAATATTTTTATGCTCATGTTTATGGTTATGGGTCGACTATGGGACTATGGGATTTTGTCTGGATAAAAAAAGTCAAATCATAAGGAAACTTGGGCTCATTTTGTAGATATTTTCCATGTACTTCTCAATCCTCGAGCGTTACGTTCTTACTCTACAGACTCAACTCCCACTCATACGATATCTATCCACTAGCAGTCACATTCGCCTTCTTCATCCTCATACTCATATTCGTAAGTAGATACTCCAAAAAATCCACCATCGACCACCGACCACCAAATACGAAATACCGAATACCGACTTGAAGTTGGAGGAGCAATATGAGGACCAAGATCCTCAAGCTCCAACTCAAGATGTGGATGAGGAGGAGAACAATAGGAAATGGGATGAAATAGACAGAACAAAAAATGTGGATACATGTGTACACTGTATACAATGATAGGAATATGTCAGCAAAAATTGAAAAATGACATGCCAGGTGGCATAAACTGACATAAATGGCAGAAACTGGTATAAATGGCAAAAACCGACATAAACTGACAAAAACCTCAATTTATACAGAAAATTCCAAAATACATGAAAATTTTACTG
>JAQGBI010000055.1:0-38455 GCA_034698325.1 Sminthurinus elegans | reverse complement strand
ACTATCCGTCATAACTGACGCTGTTAACATTTAAAATAAATTATTACAAAATATGTTTACAAATACAATTTTTTTTTTGATACAACGTTTAATGAAATCCGGAATGATTTCTCACCTCTATTTTTCGGCTGATCGGCAGTTGACGTATCCGCGGTTTCGGTCACTTCTGACATTTTCCTCTTTTATTTATTTAAAGTCCTTTACTACAAAATATACAACTCTTAATAAACCAAGTCTACTATGGTCCTTCCTTTATTACCCTTTCAAATGACAGAAATCAAAACCGGATGTCCATGTATGATTCCATGAATTTTTGGACACTTTTGACACTACTTTTTGGTCACTTTCGGGTTTGGGTCAATTCGAATGTTCCCCGCTGTCGTCAAGGTGCTCGTCTGAAAGGAAAATCAATCGACTTTCAAGTTTCTCTCTCTTTATATGCTGCATGCACTTTCTCTTTCAAATCTTTCACTTTTCACCTCTTTGTTTATGCGTATATGCAAAAAAAAGGCCCTGATGACAATAATAAGAAAAAGATATACGCCATTTTAGTTTGTATAAATCCAATTATTCTTTATTTTGTCAACTTATTATGTTTTTTGTAATAATATTACAATGTATAGATATTTCATACGCTAGATATATATGTTATGTATATTAGAATATTGTACTGACACGAAATGTTTATATATTATGCATATTATTAGTAATAATAATTGTTCTTAAATGAAATTGCACCTTGTTATATTACACGTTACACGTTAATAATAATATCTTCATACAATATTTTATAATACTTTTTTTCCAGCTACAAACGATTTCTCATATTGTACATAACAATGATAATATATAGTAACTGTTTTTTTGCATTGTGAACTGCTCATACATTCCTTAGTCATTATACTTATACACCTTTTATGTCACCATTTTATACACATAATTAATCATGAAACATTATTACTGTAGGAGGTCAAAGTAAATCCAACAGTCAATGAACTATGTAAATTGACTACATAAATGTGTTTTTAGGTATATCTGATTTTAAGTACTAGAGCCGCATGTCGCATTAGATAAAACTACGTCTTAAAAACCCATTTACATTTTTATGTTCTGTGTAAATTTTACTCTACGTACACAGGACACAGTTTTATTAGTCATTGGTTATTCTATAAATACTCTTTTACATCCCAAAGCAAAATTAAAGGAAATAATTAAATAAATAAATAAATCTATAACAAAAAAATATGCACATTTCCGTACATTTTTATACGACAACGTTTATGGCACTCGGATTTGATGATTGTAATTTTTCTGTAATTGATAATATTAATACATAATAAAGTAAGATTTATGAGACGTTAATACGTTAAATTATATTCTATGCGTTTAGTTTGGGAAGCGATAAATATGGATAATTGGATTCGATTCTTTAAAATTCTATCATGTGTCTTAAGGACTGCAAAACCTCATATATAATGTGTACAATTTGATTAGAGTTTTATTTTGAGAATGATTGTTTCCTATTTCATACATGAAGAAAAGAAAATCACAAAAACATTTTGGGCCATCTTTAAGAAGCACAAAATATTTTGTACAGAGGAAAACGTGTGTATTTTGTATGGTGCATGAAAAATGTGTAATCTAAGTATTAAAAAACAGAGATGAGATTCTTTTTATGGCAAAAAGTAAATGGGACATCACAAAATCAATACGGTGTCAGAAAATTTTCCTCGACGTCTATCATATGTAATATTATGTGTACACACATTCACACGCAATAATAATAATAATCAATTATTATCTATTAATCCTTACAATATTTCTGTCGATACTCGTTCTCGTTACATTTCCATATTATTTACTATGTATTATTAAGTAGGTAGGATAATAATATTCTATCGCTAGTTTAATACGTTGATATCAAATATGAAGAAACATATCGTATATTTTATACATATATTTTATACGTACAATCAACAATCAAAAGGAATGTATAGTTCAAATAGCCTCATTGTCTAAAGCCTAAACTCTAAACCATCATAGTGTAATTCATATATATTGTTTACATTGCATTGTGGTTGTCAGCAAATTATAGATCTTAATTTTTCAGTACCTATGTGTGTACTACAGAGTGTTTAATTTAATCTTGTGTGTACAACATGCAACAGACAGATACACAACAACGAATTTACAATCGTAAACCATAATGAATACACATAAAACTTATACTAAGTAACACAAAATTTTCGCACTGCATCCACATTGCACCTAACTTTCGCTTTTACATATAATACATTAGCATTCATACCAAAATTGTTTCTATAATTATTGTAATTCACGACTCAAGATTATTAATTTTATATAGTATTGTATCAAGTATTGTATAACATATATATACATGACATTATTGTACAGGTATATTGTATCTTTCAAACATTTTCAAACAGAGTGTTTTTTTTTCTTGTCTCGCCTCGTCTCCAATTTTCAACATAGATTCAAGGAAAAATTGTCTAATTTTAAATATTGTACAATTTGGTATAATCGTGTCATTTTGTCTGTAACTATATTAACTAATAACCAGCCGAACTTTTCTATTATAAATCTCCGTTTAAAAACTTGATCACATAATATACAATACATTTATGTAGGTGGCTACTTTCAATACACTTACAATACAGCTGATCCAAAATTCATAATCCATAAATTATCTAAGATATTCATAATAATAATATTAGTATTATCATTCTTGCTAAATTAGTATAGTATTATTATTATAACAAAGTACATTTTTGTCCAGACCGAAATTCGGCGTACGTAATCTTGTGGAGATATTTTTTAATTCAGCAACGGATGTTGTATTATCAATTAGATTCGTACATGTTGTTCTTAGTCATGGTTAAGAGTCTATAGTTATACATTATACATGTACAATTATTACACTACATAAAATATTGTGTACATAGTTTACGTACACGGTAACGGTTACAGATTGGTAATTGGTATGATATTTTTTCTATGTAACATACATGTGTAATGGAATAGTATTTATCGTATTATCATATCTTATTTTTAATTAACTATCATGGTGATTAATTTATTATTATACTGACAATATCATATCAATCATCAGTATATATTTTTGAACGGTTCATCCCCATACTCCAAAAAAATGTACCGGTGAAAGTAGTTTTCTTCTCTGATGTTTTCTCAGTTCTTTTGTTTTGTTTTTTGTTCTTCTTCTTTTTTCACGTATGACATAATTGTTGTGACTTTTTCTCATACTACTTTCTCGTTTCTTCTTGGTCTAATGTCAGCAGATTGGATACAGTATGTACAATTTACAATGTACGCTTTTATTCATGCATGCAGTCTTGATATATGTATTTGATTACTTATATCGGAAATCGGAATACGGATATTCATTCACACGAGTTTTTTTATCGCTCAAAAAAAATTGGTTTCCTCCTTTCTCTCCTCTCGTATTGATAATACTTATGTAGAAAGCGAGGATTATGGATTTGTTTTTTGTTTTAAAAAATAATTACTCGGTCACTCAATTAAATCTCCAGTGGGCCATCAGAGCCTGATCCTTCTACGGCATCATCCTCATCATCCACATTATCGCTAGTTGAAAACGTTCCTATGAAATACAATCAATTCCAACCATTATAAATTATAAACAATTATTATTATTATTATTTATTATTACAGCTTCTTTTTGATAAGTAATTTGTGATTATAATTTTATACTGTGACAATTTTAAAACTGTAACTTACCACAATTTTGCTTTCCTTTGATTACGTACATCTGTTGATCCTCTGTAATAAAAAAGATAACAAAGAACTTTATTAGTAAAATAATTATTGAATTTTGTTTAGTGCTGCATCTGCTAAATAGTAAACACTTAAGATAGTTTTTCATGTGTACTGCGTATAGCACAGCATTTTATATTTGAAAGGAATGAGAGATAAGATTTTCAAAGGATTAGACAGAATGTATTGTCAGAAACAATGTCGGACATGATACACAAAAGGAACAAGGCAAAGTAAATAAACAAGGACTGAAATATTATCGTAAAAGAAGAAACTTTCACTACAGACAGAGTGAAAAAAACGCCGACCATTATGATTTATGATGAATCATCCTTAACAAAAAGTGAAAGGTAAACAAGTTGTGAGAGTAAAGAAAAGTCCGCGGATGAAACAAAGTAAACTTGGCAAAGAAAGAAAGGGAATTACATTAATATCAACGTGAACAAGATGAAAGATGAAATCAGAAATCCCAAATCCGTAATCACAAGAAACAAATCAAGTATAGAAAAGTAAATGAAAGGATAAAAGAAACGAAAATATACGACTACCAGTTACGAGTTACGAGATACAGAGCAGATCAAGCGAAAACAAAAACCGAAGGGAAAAAACAAGAGCAGAAAGAGAAATGCTTTTATATTTTCTCCCACTTTCTCTTTACTCTTTACTCAACCTCTTTAGATCTTTATCTTTAATTTTTAGCTCCTACCATCAAGCATCAAGAAAAGTTAAAAGTAAGAAGATCTTCACATGATAAAATTATAAGCCTTAGACTTTGTACAATATAATAACACAAAAAAGACAAGGTAAAGGAAAAAGATTAACTATTAAGTACTAAGACACAGCTGTATGTATAATCAGATAAAGAACAATAGCATACAATGTAACTACAAAGCTCAAATGATCAAGTAACATCTTAATTTTATTCGACTTTGAGTTTATAGCAAATAGAAAAATATCTTGATCATCCATCAAAATACTTTTTAGTTACTTAGTTTTATTCATGCAAATTTATTAATTTTTGGAAGATGTAAGGTAAAAAGTACTTGGAATTGGGAATAAGGAGAATAGGTAAAAAAAACTATTATTGACATTGACAAATGAACTTTAATTAATTAATTAATCAATCAATTTATAAAGACGTACCAAGACCGTTTCCTGTCTTTCTCCTCACATTTGTACATGGTCGGTCTGACTTGGTGAAGCATTTACACCACTCATCTGCGGATATCTCTGTAGACCTGTAATGACAAAAAAATGTAGAAAAACATGGAAATCATTTTAGAATATTTTTAACATGTGGCTTTTACTTTACTTCATACATTTCAAATGAATTAAAATTTTGTCCGTAGTAGATACAAATTTTGCGAATCAGGAGCAACATAGTTTGAAATCTGAAATATTCTTTACACTGCATACATACACGTAGTTTGCTGAAAGTACATATTTACAGTATACAAGGTGGAAGAGAGCATTTATTATTTATGCAACTCACACCACACTCTAGACTCTGGCTTTCTGGCTTCTGAACTATGGACAAAGTAGGGCGTTTAATAGAATACAATGTACAATGTAGCAGGTAGTCTACAGAATATATAGCCAAAAGCTACCTCCTCTCATTTTAACTTGTAACTTCTAACCCTTTGGACTTTGGAGTTTGGACGAAAGACAAAAAAGACTACAGTGACTATTAATGTTGCAGTCAATAATTAATCCAATTTTCCTTTCTTCTCATTTTCTCTTTTTAGAAGAGGTCCACATGTTTTTCCTATAGTAAAATGTAGACTTGACATTCATTCGGCGTTCAGTGTACAGCACAGAACATACAAAATACATACGTAAAATCTATAAAAACTGACATATACTGACATTGCAGTCTAATAATAACACCATAATATACTTTATACCATGATGCTCTTTCCTTTTATGACTCAATTTTGTACTTTTATAGACTTATAGATCCTCCTCTTTTCTTCTACAGCATAGAACATACATAATTGACATTCAAGCTATACTACATTCAGTGTAGTTCTGAGCTTACATTTATTGGCTTACGTAGGCATTACTTTTACCTAGAGCTTTTGCAGTGGAGAAAGGAGAAAGAACTCACCTGATTTTTTTTCTCTAGGCTATATTTACACTGCATAAAATCCGGTCATGTTTGGTTTATACTGTATACTGCACAGTGTACAGTGTGATATAGTGTGAATTGTAACGATCCTAATAGACCTACTTCTAATTCAGTCAAAACTTATGTATGCCTGATCTGCTGACCAATCAACATACATACAGAAATACGTACAGAAATAACACTACAGTATTAAGTGTTACAGATTGCAGATTATAGAGTGTAGCATATCCAGATATTGCAGAATAAAGAAAGTACAAAGTCATTGATTGCATATTCAATCTTCATTCTTCAATCTGGATGAAAAATCAAGTCAAGTCAATCAAGGAGTAAAAAGGAAAGGAAAATCTCAACATGATTGTCGGCATCATTTTCATGTGGTGTAGAGTGTAGAATTTCATGGTATTTATATATTGTGTAAGTAATTACTAGCTAAACTCGAGTATTTTCCTCAAGATTTAAAATGTACATTGTACATTTTTCGACACTCAAAGCTCCTTTGAGCTCTGAGCCTGGAGTTGAGTGCCAAAAACAAATGTAGAAGAGACGAAAGAAGAAGAAGAAGAAAACAAAAATACACTTTTTCTTTCTTTCACTATGTGGTAAAATAATGACCAGTAGTTGATACCTTGTACCTTGTACAAAACGTACAATGTAGAATGTGTGAAATATTCTACATCCACACGCGTAAAAGAAGTGAAAAACAACCCAAAAGGACCAAACCAGGTTTTCACTAGGAACAAAGAGAACAAAATGTGGAGCAATGAGGAAGAGATCAAGTTACTTTTTACTTTTCTCGGTCTCTCACACTTGCCTCTTTGTCTTGGTCTTGTGTCTTGTTATACAAACACAAATGAGAAAACACACGTTGGTCTTTTGTTTTATCCTCATGCCCATGCTCCTTAACACTCAAGTACTGACTCAAGTACATGTACAATGTACATGTAGTTCGCTAGAGCCTTCAAACTGTTCAAGATTCTAGATTCTGACATATTGACTTTTCATATATACAAACCTACCCGAGCAACGTATACAAAGTAAATTGTACAAGGTATTTATAAATGGCTTTTACTTCTCTTTAGTCTGACACCGCACGAGGCTTAATCTCCATTGAAGCCTCGTATTTGGTGTACGGTGTACGGTGCGGGGGTATTAAGGCTTCTTACGAGCCATCGATTTCATATTATGCATCACAGTAGTTTACGGTTCAAGGCGGTTCAATTCTGAATCCAGAATTCAGATATGTCTAAAGTTAGTCATCTCTACAGTTTGATTTTACTTTCGTTTTGTGCATAAATGATATTTAAAAGTTAGAGGACGTGCTTACTTGTCTAAGTCGCATCGGTCAATAAAAGGTTTGATGCACCTTTCATTCCTATCATTCTCCAGGTCAAAGAGCTCTTGAAGTGATAAAACATTGTCTTCATCTACCAAAAAAATAGCAATAAAATACAATATTATTAAACCATTTCAAATCACAGAATATTAAATCCAATCGTTTTTCTAAGTACATGTATGATGTATGTATATTATTTTTTGTACCTGAATTCAAATGCTGGAACATCCACTGTACTTCTGGCTTGCATTCTCCAGGGAAATGAACTAAAAGAAACAAGCAAGGTCAAACCAATTATCAATTAAGTACATTTTTACAGTCATACAATTGCAAGTTGTTAACAGTTACAATTTTACCATTCTACATTCTACATTCTACACTGTGTAATCTTTTAAAGGTTTCAACATTTGTGACACTGATTACCTCACATACTATACATATAATGCTATAAAAATGACTAAAATTGCTTCACAGAAAAATGGAAACTTTCTGCAGGTTTAGACTTTAGACTACAGACTGCAGATCAAGTACCAATTACTTTGGAAAAAGAAGTCGGGAAAAAATGTTTTCATAATTTAATGCAGTAGGTATTAGGGATTAGGCATTAGGTAGCATCATTACTCGTGCAACTTTAGAAAGAATCCTCCTGAGACTTATAAAACCTAAACCTAAACCAAAACCAAGGCCCTACAACTGAACTGAAACCTGCAGCTAGAAATCCGGTAGCCATTTTCCAAAAAGTCAATTTTTCACAAAGTAATTGCTTTTTTCCCCTGTTCTCCAGTTAACACTGTTTGTAGTTTGTAGTTTGTGTACTATCATTATACTTTATACTTTATACTCTGGACATTTTATATTACACAAGTACACACAGGATAAATCATTTGTTATTTCTAGATTCTAGAAATAAAAAATGTTACACAAAAAAGAACCTCACTGACTTTTTTCTAAATCATGTAATGCAATTACACGGACTGTGCCGCAGCACCGTGTGCACTGTACATTTTATATTGTATACAAATGAAATATCTATCTATTTATCCATTTATATGGGGAAAAGTCATACATTTAAAATGTCACAGATGGAACGAATGGTTTTGTTATCTTGATAGTACAAAGTGCAAAGTATAACCTTATAACAATATTTGTATCTCCAATCTTCTACTTTCTACATTTTGTAATTGGATATATAAAATAAAAGTATGGAATGAAAGAGTAGTAAAGATGTCTAAAACACACCTTGATTATTGCCTCGACGTCGATTTAATTTCCGCTTTTCTGAATGAGTGTCCGCCATGACGACTGCAAACCAATCCAACAGTCGATTTCCAATACTTTCCAGAGCATCTTCATTGCAATCTGTAGAGGATGAGGAACAAAGACAAAGACAAAAGACAATGAAAATCAGTTCTATCGACATTATAGTATTCACATCAAAGCTCACATCGCATCGTCAGTATACAAAACATATCATGATATACAAGTTTTATACTCTCTAGTCTAAAGTCTATTGTACATGTATAAATTGAGCTATTCTCTTTGGAACGAAACCAACAAAGTGATTTCCAACTTCAGTATCAAGTAGCACGTTACCTTCCATTCTAGGTCACTATATTGTATTTGATCATGCATTGGCAGTGAGAAGAATCTTTCGGTGGCTTTGTATCCTGGATCCTGAATTCGTATACGTACAGACTATAGACTTTAGATTATAGAGATAGATTACAGAGATAGACTCTTTGACCACTATTCATGACTTTGTCGGTTCGCCGTGGTCGGCAGTATTATTATCACACAAAGGAGCCCAACTCTCTCTTTCTCTCTCTCAAATTCCACTCAGATTCGGACTCAAAGTCACAAATTGGATTGGATCGGATTGGGTTGGGTTGGACAAGAGTCAAAAAGTCCGATCCTTGCCTCTCAGAGACCAATCTACTACAGACAATACATACATTGTACATGGATCATGGATCAAGGGAAAACAGCATTCATGATTACCTTTGTATTGCACTTTAATTCCATTTTCTTTGAGAAGGGCAACTTCATTGAAACTCCTCTGCTTATCCGACGTCTGCTTCTTGTTCATCAAGTTTGAGTAGTCCTAAAATCAAAAAAGGAACAAAGATACATTTTGAAAATCAATTGCACTAGATATAGTTATTATTTTAATTACAAGTCATGCTACACGTGGCGTGAAATAGACTGGAACTTTAAAACTGGAACAGAAACTGTCTCAAGCTTCTAGTTTTACGACTTAGGTTTGAATTTGGCATCCTATTTTTTTCTTTAATTTTTTGTCCCTTTTTTTACTTTCTTCATCTTTTCATGTTTGGTGTCTTTGTTTGGGAACAACTATGGAAAAAGATGTACTAAATGCATGCATAATATTTTGTGAAATTTATCTCACACAGCTCATTTTACACTTCTTTCCTGGAAATTTATTTGTGTTTTTTAAACCGACAGAACTCCTATTTTCTTCTCTTTTTGTTTTGTATCATTTTTCTGTTTCCTGATTCTCCGAAACCTAACCTTTGTGATTTGTGATGGAAGGAGAGTTGATGGTTATTAATAGTAAATAGATTTGGATAAATAATAGATGGCTATCTAAATTTATGTGCATGTTGCATGTGTATATATTTTTGATGTTTAATGTTTACATGCATTTACAATTCGGCATCCAGACTTTTGAGTAAAGAAGAAAAATGGAAGGAAAAGAAGAGGAAAAAAGGAAAATGATCATGAGATGTATAAAAATAGAAGAATAGAATAGGAAGAGAAATCAAATCTAGGAAAACTGTAAAAGGTAAATGGCTTATTTTTTTGTGTTTGTATTGTGATTTTTTTACTTTGTACGATATATTGAATTTCTTTTAACAAAAGAAAGCATAATATGTTGTATTTTTATATGCTGTTGTTAAAAACATACAAAAGGCAAAACAAACGCCTTCACAAGATTATATAAAGAGACAAGTTGTAAAGTATACATACTGTTCTTCCTCCTCCTATCTACAATATGCATAGATGGAGAAAGTGGGAGTTCTCGCGTGTGTTTCAAGTATTAAAAAATAGACAGAGATGAAGAGAAAGAGAAAAACTTTCTCCATCCTATTGGTATCATATATTCATCTCTAAGAAAATGCACACATACACAATACAAGATATATAATATATGATAATATGTGCATCTCTTTGGATATATTAGTAAAATGTACTAGGGAAGAAATAGGTGTAGAAAGTTCTCTGGAAGATTATACTTTTGGGACTAGATAGATAGTAGATAGATAGATACAAAGAAAAAAAGGAAGAGAAGAGAGGTTTCAAGACATCTCTTCTTGTTCTTGTCTTTTTCACTCACGCTCGCACGTCTTCCCCTGCCTGCCTCACTCTTTCACGGACTCACCTTATACTTGGAATAATATCGATCTTTGTTGGGTGCCGGTGAATTTGAGTTTGAGTTTGAGGCCACAGGAGAACCACTAGCAAACTCATTGTTATTGTTGTTGATGCTACCGCTGTTTGAAAAGATTCCAATGCCATCAACTCTGTTTTGGTTAGCTGATCTCATACTATTCTTTGCAAACTTTTGTCTCAACTTGTTATACTTTTCATTATTTGGTTGTTGTTGCTGTTGTTGCTGCTGCTGCTGTTGTTGTTCCAATTTAACTGTCTTTTTGTACTTTAGCATAAATCGGTTCATTCGATCCGCCTCAGCTTGTTTTTTCTTTGCCAGCTCATCCAAAACTAGAATAGACAGAGAGAAAAAGAAAAGGATCAATTAATCAGATATCAAAGATAATAAGCATCCTACATCTCAAATTATATTCTACAAAGTTTATCAATTTATTATTCATGTACTTTTTGTACTATTTATACTCAATGCTCATTTACAGCATTCAGCATTCACCATCCAACGTCAGAATTTCACAATAGGTTCTCCATTTTCTAGAGGAAATGTCTTTTCTAAGAAACGAAGCTCGTTAAGTTTCCACTGTGTAGAGAAACTTTAGTTTAATAAAGTTACTTTCCAAACGGTGAAACTAAATAAAGCTACATTGTTTATTATTTAGGGGTTTCAAATGTGTATACAATGTACAATGTACAACGAGCCATGTACAATATTTAGTCTACAACTTGAGACTTGAGACTACGCTCGTGGCGAAGCAAAATTGTAATCATTGTGCAATCAAGACACCAGAAAATCTCCTGGGAATTTTTGTTAGAGCTCATCTTATTCATCAATCATTTGCCGTCATTCCCCGTGTTTTTCCGTCCTCCGTTCTTCATTTACTAGCCTCAAACTCCATCACATGTTCTCTGCCTATTGCCTATCTCTCCTATACATAATGAATCAGGTTCACCCAAGAGATTACTCTTTTACTTGTCGACTTTGTCGCCTGTGCCTTTGTGTGCTCATGTACTGTCATCCTTATAACAAATATACGCAGCACTACAAAGTACTATGGAATTGCTACATATAAACATGCATGCTGCATGATGCTCTGTAGTATTATTAGATATCAGGCTCAAGTCGTCAAACAGTGTTTAGTGTTTATGGTTGTTCTTTGTTGTGTTTCTGTTTGTTTGTGTTGTTTTCACATGGAAAATGGACAATGGATGATGGACATGGAATGTTTGGTAAATAAATACACACGATCCAGTAGATACTACAGAATACATAATCCCACGGAAGCGTCAGACAGTAATCAAGTAGACATTATTCACTAGGAACAACACACATTAGCACCAGGAAGTCTTTTTATGTGTACAATGTACAATGTACAAAGATGTATATTTTGTCGTCTGCATATTTTATCATGTAAATTTATCAACAAAAACCAAGGATGTCTCGTATCAAATTTCTACAATGTACAATGTACAATCTACAACAAATACTATAGTAACAATTGTAACACGGCTAATGTTGTGTGTTTTACTTGAAAAATTGAAGAAAAGTGCTTTTCTGCATCTTTGTTAAAGAAATAAAGGATAAAAGGTAGAATACTTTTTCATGGTGTATTTCTAATTTGAATTTGAATGTCACATGTAATAATATGTCATAACGAGGGGAAAAAGTCAATTAATTCTTTTTATTCAACATCCATCAGTCTGTTATCTCACCAAAAAAGTAATAATATTCATACAATGCAAGATGCAATACAAGGAAAAAATACACAATATTTTATTGTATCCTTGAACCACAGTTAATCAAAAGTTATTTTTTTCAATTATCTGACAACTTTTAATGTCGACTCGCTGTAGGATGGAGAATGTAGAATGTCGACCAAAGTAAAAGCCTCAACTTTTAATTTGTTTTTATATACACATACTTTTTCCTTTACAAGAAACAAGTCGGATTCTATCAAACTCTGTCAAACTCTGCGGAAAGCTTTTCACTAACAAGTAACAACTACACTGTACGGATGTATGTAAAATGGTAAAACGTCATAAATCACCACTACCAATCAAATTCAACTATATAAACCGCATTTTATTTGAGTACTGTGTACTGCGCCATTCCAATAAAATCAAATTACATGTATATATAAACTTTATTCCATTGAATTTTTATAACAAGCAATTTGGCTTAAATTGAATAATTGAATGACGATGTTTTATCATCGTCAGAAATCCACATTTACATATTTCTGTATTTTGTTCTCAGTTTTGATGGTTGTACCACTTACTTTGTTGTCGTAAAATTAAAGCTTCCATACAATTTTATGTTTTGCAAAAAAAAAATGTGATTCACTATTCTACTATTCACTGACTGAGAAATGACAAAACGTAAAAAATGTGCACGTGTAGATGACTGGTTCACCTTGAAAAGGTGAAAGTAAGGAATGAGTCATATAATAAATAAATGCATATAGATTTTCTTCTGAGCTGTGCTATGGAATGGAGGAGGAGTGAGTCATTTCTATGTTTTCACCTTTGCTTATACATACAACCTTTTGCCCATTTCTTTTGAATTGCATTCTTAGCCTCTTTTTAATAGCTCTATGCCTGTTTTGAAACCTGTGCCGTACGGTACCGAATGCTTTCTATGTACTTTCAAATATAGATTTAGTTCTAAATGGAGGAATTTGAAGAAGGTTGGAAAATAATTACGAATAAGTACTCTCTACATTCTGCATTTGAAATTCGAATTTGAATCCAGACACGCCTGCACGTATGTAGATAAAACTCATCAAATGCACATACACATAGATAGAAATGGGCAAAATAAAAGGTACAGGTTGTGCACTGTACTGTAGTGTACACTGTAGATCTAGTTGTGTTAATCATCATTTCGTGCGTCCTGAGACAGTTTATTTCTATTTTCATTATACTTGCACAGTGAACAGTGCACGGTTCCTCCCTGCCCATTCTTAAAAGCTGCAGTAAGATGGGAATGGGAATTTGAAAGTGAACGCATTTTCAAATGGACACATGCCCACAGTTTCTTAGATAGACTGAATGACTGAACATGAATGAATAGTTGGGAGCAGTGAGGGATAGTGAGTATCTTGAGAGCCTCTTGAACCCTTTTGCCTTTTGTCTTGCCTTTAGTCTTTTCTTTGCGCAATGCAATCCATTGCATTGCATTGGAATTGAAATCAGAATTGGAGTAGTACTTTGAATTTGGAGTTTAGAGTTTGGAGTATAAATAAACATTACGCAGAAGAGGAGATAAAACAAGGTCCATCTTTCATTTCATTTTATTTCAATTACACTCTTCTCCGGGAAAAGTCCATAAAGAGAACTAATTAAAGAGTCATTAAGCATATGCATCCACACAATCAAGAAAAGTGAATCTCTATACGGAATTACTTGCCCCAGAGAATAAATGACTCACATATCCCATACTTCTTTCTCTCTTTTTGTCTTTCTCAGTCTCTTTAGTATTTACTACTTTATCCTAGGAATAAGATTCCTGCACACGCCCATGAGTCTACTTTTCTTTGTTCGCTCTCCTTGGTTCTTAGTTCTCCGTTCTTACAATGTTTTCAAGAATCTTGTTTCCAAGAATTTTTAAACGCACATATGTATGTATGGACTTCCTGATCCAAAACAAAAATGGAAGACAAAATTAAATTTGAAATTCACTCCACTCCACTCACATCTCAGGCAGAAACAGAAGGCAGATTCATATGTATGTTCAAAGACAAAGACGAAAGACGGGGACAAAGACAGTAAAAACAAGTCTCAGCAGCAGCCCATAACACACTCATGAGATGACAACAAAAACGAAATGACAAAAAAGGAACGGACAAACTCTCACTTCTTCTATTTTCTTCAGTACCTCCAACCTCCAATATCCAGTACAATAAATAGCACATTTCCTTAGTTCTTGAACTTTCACTCTGTCTTCATCATACTCTTTACTCTTTGATCTTTGATCTTTGTTGGCTAAACTTTCTTCTTCTCTATTTTACTTTCAGTACTATGTACAAAGTACAAAACATATCTAGAGTGGGAAAAAACAAGAAAACTAGAAACTGGGGAAATGAGCACACTTCCTTGTTCTAAAATTTACAGACAATTTACAGTGTACAACTTATAATGTATAATTCGTAATCAAGAATTGTTGGATTTTGTCGAGAATCCAGAATCCAGCTCCAGACAAAGTGGATATAAATGCGCATAGCTAAATTGGATATTTCCATATTCAAATACTTGGACTTTTCCTATATGAACTAGAAGATTCTTATATCTACAAGAAATTATACAGTGCAATTACGAAAGAGTGTATTAAATTACTCAATATTATTTATGACCTTGTGATATCATCTTGATCTTTAGATTTATTCATTCGAGCTTCATCCAGCAGCAGCGTACCCACATAGACCATACACCATACAGCAAATTAGCGAGAATTTCAAACTGCCTAGTTAATGCGGATAAAAAATGGCGCTTCAAATTAGCTCGAATGAAAGTTGTCTAGTCTAGAACTAGAAGTAAAACTAAAAGGAGAAGTAGAACACCAACAAGATAGAGTAGAACAAGGCAAAGAAAAAGAAGAAGAACGAGAACGAGGAGAACAAGAGCGAAGAAAAGCAAGTATCATATCATACACAATACAAGTACAATACACAATACACAGTACATGATAATTTATACAGTCATGGGCCTTTATTAAATTAAACTAGTTCATATTAGATCGTCCGTAGTCAAGAGTCGACAGTCGACAGTCTATCCAATGCTATGCCATGCCACTACATGGTTTGGTTTGTGATCTCGTTCAAGCTTATGTATTTTCTCTCAGCGTCTTCAAAGTCAGCGGGATCAAGAAAGTTTCCGTTCTCTCTTTTCTTTCCAGCTCGTTGCTAGGAAAAAATTGCTATCTACAAGAACCGTTCGATCCTCTTCATGTCTCGTCTTTTTCCGTTCTATCAGAAATCTCATCTTCATTTTATCATAGGACAGAAACGCACTTGAGCTTATACTTTCGTCTTTTGTCTTACCCTCATCCAAAATCCAAACTCGGAACTCTTCTTCTTGTGTAAGTACTTTCACATGTCTCTGGTACTCGCATATTTCATCCTAAACCGATACTACGTCATGCCTCATAATATAATAGAAAATAATATAAAATACTAAACCAAATGCTTGTGTATATGTAGTCTAGAGAATGGAGACGGTGGTATTTTGAGTGTAGTTCTTGTTCTCGTTTTCAGTTCCTTTAGTTATTGAGGGCTCATCTTGGAAAGCTGGAACTGGAACAAGAACTGGAACCGGAGTTAAGCTATCGTATAGATAGTAGATAGTAATACGAGCAAAAGACCGCTAGTTTTTATTACATCGGTCGGGTTTTCACGACTGTGCACTCTAAATTCTACATGCAGTTATAACTATAGCAACGGTGTACGCTTTACATTGTACATATGGTATGGAGTACGGAGCATGGAGCATGGAGACTGGAGTTTATCCCTATTCCACGAACCAACAACAATTTACTAGCCACACACCACACACATACACACATAAATGCGTCTGTCCCGGCAATAAAATTTGGTTTGGCTTTTTTCAGGCTATCTCTTACACCCTTCTCCATTCTCCATCCTCTACATTCTACAGTCTCATCGTTTCCTCTTTGTAGTATCGTACGAGGCATGAGTGTCTGAGTGCCTGAGTGCAGATCTGCGGACTTTAACTAGTGACTACAGAATACAGAATAGTGGTGCTGACTTATCCGCAGAGTTCTATGCCCAATGTACATTCACATTCACATTTAGAGACTAGAGAAAGAAAAAAGATAAACTTGGAGCTTGGAACTTGGAGTAGGGACAAATGAAGGAGGCAAGGAGGCAACTAGACAACGAGACAAGGAACAAATGGAACGAGTACATCAGCCGTACCTAATATAATATAAAATAAAATAATCCAGGGAAAATTTGGAACGTTGCCTTCCTACTTCGTTATTAGTGTCATCAGTTGTGTAGTGTCTAGTTTGGATTTTGGAGACTAACGTCTGACTGTTTGGTTACGTGGCAAGTGGGATTTGCGATTTGCGATTATAACCCAAATTTTATATTACACTCCATTATGTTTATTCTATACACTCCGGACAACGGACCATATTGAAAGGGATAAAAAATATGATGTCTAAAAGAAAAATACACTGACTACTGACAAAAAAAATAAGACAAAGGAGAAAATGAAAACAAGAGCTCAAGTTGAAGTTGATGAGCAAATTTATGAAATTTAATAATCCTTTTTCTCTTCATTTGATTGAATTTGGAATCCACTCGCTTGGACTCTTTGAGCTTGAGCTCTAATGTTCAAATACATTTGATTTTAGATACGCTTTGTATTTTTCATGTTGCCTGTGGTAGTCGTAGTCGTAATTGTAATAGCATTTGTCCAACTTTTCTTTGTATGAAACCGTATAAAACACGGAGAAAGAGAGAGCGAAACCGGTACGTGGACGCTCAATACACAACATAATATGTATTACATTAATGTAGTAAAAAGAGGAGAAGGTTTCATTCGGATAGTTTTAACTCTAGACCTTAACGCTAACGCTAACTTTCCCCCAGAGAGGTTTTCTTTCGCCTCTTGTATCTTTTGTGCCTCTCGTGTTTTCTTGTTTGGCCTAATGGTAGAGAAAGGCAAGAGGCATGGACGTGAGCGTGGCCAAAGATCTAAGAAAATTGTACCTGACTCTAAATTCTAAACTCTAGACTCCAAAACTCGCAACTCGGAAGTCTGAGCATTCACATTCCGCATAACCGTATGCATGTATTCATATGTTCATAGTTGATATGTACATGCGGATTCGGGTACGGTTGATTCGCCACCAGATTTATAAACCAATATATTGGATACGCTTACTGTTTACTTCTTTTATACTCTACACAATATACAATATATGCGAGACGTTTCGGCTCTCAGTTCTCCGTTTATGCGACCGAGTTTTGTATCCGCATTTATATTCCAAGCAGGCAAACACTATACACGCCTCACTGCATACATGAATACATTTATGGAAAAATGGAAAACATCCTTACTGTGGAATCGATCACAGTAGGACGGGTGTTGTATATTGTATATTGTACTATATATTACATTATACAACTACAAAAAAGGCACATTCAAAAAAGCCCAAAAGAAAACATATCAAAATGGAATTCTCAATTTCTATCCAGTTCTCTCCGAGAGAAGCACGTTGTTGCAAAAAAACAGAGTATGTACATTGTACAAGGATCTTTGTATTTTGTATTGCTGTATATGAATTGGATTTTTTCTTCATCTTTCTTCTACTGATTTTTTCAAAATGACAATCATTGACTCCCAAATTCCAAATACACAATTTTCAACTTTTACTTTTACTTTCAAACACATTGGGATTTCCTCGTCCATTTTTTTTCGTAGTGTATCGTCTCTAATGCTCGTTTTTTTGGATTTGGACTTGGATTTTTGGATTTGGTTTTTGCATTAGATCCAAATTATTATTTGTGTGTTAAAGAAATGATATGATCCGGTACAACGAACATAGTAGAAACCAGCTTTTAAAAGTGCGTTGTGTAAAAGGTGGAATACACTCAGTGGCGAAGGCACAACGCACCATTCAGCCTTAAATGTCAACTAGCTCATCACTCGAACAAGAGAAAATAAGCAACTCTCTATTATAGATCAGTAAATGTCAAACCAGGCAGAGCCAAAAATATTCCAGTGCTCCACTTTTTCGCTGATTTCCTTAATAACCAAAAAATGGAGCAAAACAAAACTCATTTGTAAAATAAATAAAAGTCACTGACGGAATTTGCAATTAAGTTTGACAAGGGGAATCGTGAGTTGTACAACGCCACACAAGTATATTTTCCTTTGGTCTTTCCATTAAAAATTAAAGTACAACCCATGTGCCAAAAAAAAAGGCAGAGGCGGAAGTGAAGGCATTATATATTGTTTTTGTATTGTTAGTGTTTCTGTTTCTTTCTTTGCGATATTGAATTTCTACGTGGTTTTTCGTTAAATGCATCTCGTCCGCAATCACAAAATAACAACAGGAAACAAATCTCGTTTCCAACTTCCAAGACAAACAATGAATTTTGAAGTTTGAGCTGCTCCGCGTATAGACAAGTCTGTTTCATGGATTTGTTTACGTGCAATTCACATGCACTCAAAACTTTGTACCTCTCAAACTTTTTGCTTTGATTTTTTGTAGTAAAGTCTAATTTTTGTATTGTACAATAGTATACATATATATTTTCACCGGTTTAATTTTATCTTTTACTAGAGTAAAAAGGTAAAATTTATTGGTAGCAAACCTTATCTTTTTGTTTTGTTCAAACTTCAAAGGCTATTTTCAATCAACTAGTTTATGTTACATATTACTTAGTGAGGATTAAGTATTGGCCACATCTGAAAACCTTTTGGACAACGACGAGAAAAGATGACAGATTGTCATTTTATATTCTGTAAATTATAGATTATAGATAAATGATAGATGTCATCACCCTGACTAATTTTATTATTATTATTACTCTTACGTGAATATTTTAGAAATAAAGAAAGCTTTTGATCCTTGATCTCTTTGTGTATTGTGTAGTATGGATTTTGCACTGACGTTGCCATGATACGGCCACGGGTACAATTTAATCCTTTAGAACTCAGAGAGGCGTACGTTTTTAATAATAATATATGGATTAATAATTAATATGTATACATACATTGCCGATTTGCGTAGCATCTTGCTCAATATTAAATTTTAATATGTATGTATAGGAGGAGCATTGATTATAGAGTACCGTCTATAGTTGTTCGGGAAAAGATAGCTCGTATTATTATCATCACTGCAACAAAAGTTTTAAATGTACAAACATTGCTTTTGAATGTCGGATCTCAATTCTGTAGACTCTTGACTCGTTGATGTAATGTGGTATGATTTGTGCTTTGTGGACTGCGGAAAACCAAGGAAATTGTACTAATTTGCCCTTTTCATGATTCTACCCTGATCATTATCCTGTTCACAATTATTAGAAATTGTCATCATGTGTACGAGTCATGACGTATGCGTAAAAATGAGTCAGTTGAAAGTCATCAAGATTCTAGACAAGAAAATGACTTTCAAAGGACAAAATAAAAACGGAAAAAGTGGAGCAGGAAAAAAACGTGTATATGTATTTTACTTGTGAATTCAAGTCACTGCCAATTCTATCCAACTTTTAAAAAATCTGTTTAGGCTGTGCAATTTTTTGTGTATTAGTAGAGTAAAATATTTATGAGTTCTTGCAGATTTTTCCAATTTTTTGATCCACATCTGAAATAATGAAATACGAATACCTTGTAGTAACTCTCTGACGACTAAACACGTTTTAATCCCAGAATTACGATAGTTAATCCTGCCATCTATTTTTATCTAAATATTTATCCCTTTTTTTCTCCTAATTAATATCGCGTTTCATTTTGTACCAGTGAGAGTTTTAAGTACAAAGTTCCAATTAAATATTCATCTCACTATTTGCTATTTGCAAACTCTGCCTTTGTAAATATACAGTAACCAATAGCAGCAAAACAGCGAGAGAAGTATAGAATGTAGGTTAATCTCTGGTTCGTTTCTAGGCAACTAAATCGAGTCCAATGTTCATTGTACATTGTCCAATAAAAATGGTAAATACTACAAGCTACAATGTACAGACTCTGGCGTTGTTCCACTTTTACTGGTCCATGTGTTAGTTGGTGAAAATAAGTGGGCAGGTAGTAATGCCATGACAAAAAAAACTACTAGTACAAAAGTCGACTAGAATACTAACGAGCTTTCACCCGTTCCAAAATATCGCATTTCTATATCGATTACCAACTCGTGAGATTTTTGAAGAGAGAGAGAGATTCGGTAGATTTTGCAAGCTTAACAGCATTAGCCCAAAGTTTCCTTAACATAGGCAAATTCAAGGATGTTAGATTGTTAGATGCTATAGTTGTTACTTCAATAATACTTGATTAATATTTTGTCGATACTTTCATAACTCCAATTCCAATTCCATCTACAACTTGAGCTCATATACCCATATCAATTTTTCTGGAAAGTTTTCACTTCCTTGCGTTTGCTATACATACAAGAAAAATAATAATAATATATCATACGTACATAAAAAATAAGGTGTGAGAATTGAGAATAGATGGATTTTTTTAACAAGTGCAGAATACCAAATACTATCATTATTATTATTACTATCCTTCGTCACTAGTATAATTTCAACAGCTCTTTTCCCTAATTGCAGATGGTTTGGTTGTCGGCCATCCAATTTGCAAATTTATGCGCAAAGTTTGGCATCCACAGTATCGGCATCGGCATGCTTATTATGCAGTACACTGTACACTGTACATTGTACATTTTCCAGTGTATGTTTTTACAGTAGGCTACTGATGCGGCGGCTGCCGGCAGTCAGCACGGGATATAGTCGACATATCTATCGTAGTTTCCTTATACAGTAAATTATATGTATCTTGACACTCGAAACTCGGAACTCTAATCCAAGCTGAATAAAATAGAAACTTTAGGATAAAGCATTGATTTTTTACCATAACTAGTTAAATAATAATAATAATAACGGATAGCAAAGTAGAATCATTTGCATAATATGTAAAAAAAATACGAGTTCGAAAGAAACTGAGGCCACTCCCAATCAGTTGTCACTACTCGGAACGAGGAAAGAGAGTTTGCAACATTTTGCAAACTCAGACGAAATAGAAAAGTAATAATAATAATAATTTTTTGTATGTTGCTTGTTTCTTATTTCTTGTTTTCTATTTACTATTTACAAAAACTACTAAACTATTCTGCTTGTAGGGAAATTCTTAAAACTTATTTAAATATGAATATATGATGCGTTTCACCATCATCATGCTTTTCCTCTTTCCCACAACTTTGTACAACTTATGAGCTACAACCATGTCCAAACAAATACATTAAAATAACCATTACTTTTATCTCTGTGACAAACAAGAAAGTCTCCAACTTTCTCATTTTGGTTTCGCTTTAGATACTATCAGAAAAGCTCTATTTGCCCATTCTAAAAGATTTGATCTCTGCACAGCCGTTCTTTCCCCAATGCTCAAAACCTATACTGAGTGTAAATGTTTCATGACGCTCTTGTAATGCAGTGGGTAATGGTTGATGGTACACCAAACCACATCACATCACATCACATCATGTATAATATCACATGTAATAATCATCTTTACCTTCAAGGTACGAAATGAAATACATGTAATTGTATGCTCAAAGACGATGAATGATGAATGATGGACTGTAAAAGATGGTCCATCTTAAATACTCGAGAAATTTCTCTTTGGTTTCTTTGAAGTAAACTGAGTAAATAAATGATTTCTTTGTGCATGGTAGATGCATACGGATAGTGAGAAAGAGGTTTTACTCATTCCAAAGTCTCAAGTACACTAAATAAATGAAAGTGGTGAAAGTGGTGAAAGAAAAGTCATCAAGTGTGTGCCTGTATATTATACTCTGCTTTCTAATTTTCTACCTACCTATTTTTGCATATGCATATGCACGTGTACATTCTACACTCTACATATTACGACGCCAGACTCAAGGCTCCAGATTCTAGACTTCAGTCTCAAAGCTCACGACGACAAATACTCAAGTACGCTCTGTGGTTTGTTTTAAGACAATATGAAAAGACACAAGCCAGAGGTTCTTTTCTTTTATCTTTTCCCGTTCTAAATAAATATGCTTTCTATACATTTGTCTACTTTTCCACCATCTTTCTACATTCTAGATTCTACATTTTTCCAAGTGAGTGAAGACGAAGAAAAAAAACGTCTTACAAAGTATATAAGCATATCACCCGAGCACACGTCGTCTTAAGAAATAAGAAGAGCAAAAAAACGAAGCCCAAGTTGAAGACGAGATCTAAAGTCTGAGAAAGACAGACATTTTGACAGAGGAAAAGCCCAGTTTAATAGAAACGTGCCACTAAGCTACTTTGTTTTTATCAAACTCTTCTCTGTCTTTGACTTTTCTTGTACATTGTACATTTTACCGTCTCTCTCTCTCTTTCTCACTTTCTCTGTCTGTCGCTCAGTGTGTCGTCGTCTCCTCTTTCCTATATTGTATATTCTATTTCTAGATTGCATTAGTTGTCTCTACTTTGTTCACTATACATCGTACATATAAGAAGAGCACATGACCAAGTGCTCTGATACCTTGTACAACACAACAGCCCACACTCACTTTGACTTTGAGACTTTGAGTCTTTGAATCTTTGAGAGTTAGCTCACCACAAGTACATATGCACAATGTACAATGGACATGGAAGATGTAAGTAATGGAGAAGAAGCGAGAGAGAGAGAGAGATGAAACCCTTGCAAGAAATAAACTGGAGAATGGAGAAATAGAGCAGAACAGGTTTAACTACTCCTCACAGGCGGAAGATATTGGAAATTGGAAGGATGGAAGGTGGAAGCAAACACTCATATAATATATAAGTATACACGAGTACTATATATACACAAGAGAGGAAACTCAAAAAGCACAGTTGCACAGTTGTAGCTAATGCCTCTACTTGATTTACACTGTACATATAAATACTTCAGTATATACATATGCATGATACATACATGTACTTTCTTTTTATTATCTTTCTCCTGTCTTTTAAAGCAGAAGCCGAACCCCAAGTCGGAGCTGTGGCTGAAGCTGGACTAGAAAATATCAGTACAAGATATTTGTGGATAGGAGAAAGAAGATGAGGATTCAGCGAGTTGACTTTTAAAGCGGAAATATTCTTTTACCTTTCATCTACATACTACATAATACATGTACAAAAGATGCAAGGTGCAAGATACATGTTATATAATGTGTACGTGAGAGATCTTGAGACGCCTTTTTGTATGCTTTGTGTACTTTTTACATCTTAAACTGTTTACCATCTTGTAGGACAAACATTCATGTGTGCACTGTACCCTCCTTCATATATTTTATACTGTACACTAAAACCGTGAACCGTTGTCCTTGAACGAGTGCATAGTAGTACATAGCATCCACCTTTCACCTGGAGAGAAAGTCACAGTGTTAAAATATTTTAAAGTTTTTCCAATGAATTGATGAAGAGAGGTTTCTAGATAAATCAAAGGCGACACGAAAATTCTCCAGCTATCTCTTTTATTTCCCTGTAGCCACAATTACATCAATGTTTACACGTTACCTTAAGTTGTACAATGTACAATGTTCACTTTACATATAAAAGGGAAAGTACTTTTAAGTATTCCACGGCAATGCTGATCCTCTGGACTTGCCTTTTCTCACATTTTACTTGTCCGTAAACAAACATATTATTTATTATGTACACAATGTACTCTGTAGGTTTTATACAAACGCAGGAAAAGCACGCATGTATATAAACACAAACGCAAATACAGATGACAGAATACATTCCGAATTTCCTCTTCCAATTTTTTGCTTTCCCTTTTGTGTTTGGGCATTTAAATTGTTTTCACTTTACAACTGGTTTACTTTATGGTTTATTTTTATTCCGACGCGGAAATCAATGAACGTTCTGTCAAGTCTGTACTTTCGATTCTCTGCAATTTACACTTCTTTTACACATAGATGTACACAGTAGAAAAGACAGAATATATTATAAATTCTATACAACGATTTTCTTCCGTCCTGATGTCACCTTCCATCTATTTCATGTAAAAGGGGGGAAAAGAAATCGTCGCAATTTCTGCCTTATCTCATCCGTCTGCAGACTTTTAGCCGCCTTACACTTACGTGTATTTTGCACTGATTTCCATCTTACAAGCCAAAACTAAAGCCGAGCGTCTGAAATCCCTTTTCTATCTGTCTTTTTGTGTGTGGAGTATCTAGTATCTAGCTGTCTGCTTTCTTTTGTCTGCTGTGCCGATTACATATGTATAGCGTCTGTACATTAGCATGAGCTTGCTTCAATATTACATTTTCATCTTACCTTTTTCTTTGTAGCGCTAGATGCTAGATGCTAGACGATAGACGATAGACGCTAGACGAAGAACAACAAAACCAGCAGTTTGAGTCGCCTCCACACTTCATTTCATTGTATTGGCAATTGTATCTGGCTCCTAGATCCCAATATCAAATACCGAATACCAAGTCCCGACTATCGCTATATCTTCGTCTATTATTAAATATTCTATCCTTGTTTTTTTCTGTCCTTCAGATCGTACCATAACATAGCATAACAACCACAGTCTACCCATTGTACTATCTCTATTAGCTATATTACTACTACCTTTACTATTATTACTATTATTATTCTTATTACGGCTGTTCTTGTTGTTGTTGTTACGATATTATGGAAAATTGGAAGCAAAGTACAAGAAAAGAAATGAGGATGAGATTGGAAGGGAAATTGTGATTTTAACCATGCTTTGAAAAACATTGGAACCTCCTGCTGTGAGTTTTGACTATGAGCTGGGAGCTCTGAGCACTGTTCTTTTTCCTTTCTCAAAAAAGAAATATAAAACTATCTACCTCTTCCGATTTCCTTATAACAAAAAGAATCCGGCTTCTGTCTAGTGTCTACTGAATACTGTCAAAATATGTAAAAGTATACACTCAAATTTTTTTATAATAAGTACTCTATAGGTACAAGTATGAAATATATCATCAAAAAATGACAAGTTGAGAATAAAAATCGATTTCACATGCTGTATTATCACTAAACTAGCTCCGCTGCACAAAGGTATGTACTTATACCTTATACGCATCAAACTACTTTCTAGCCTAAAAAATACAAACACATGACTGAAAACCTGGTAATGTGGAAACCGTTATTTCAGTTGCAAACTCAATGCTCAATACTCTCATAAATATTTCATAGCTACAAATATGTATCCATAATAATACAAGTACCTTTTACCAATAATAATAATAATGCGATTGCTAGTGCCAATTGCTAGATGTTTTTTATTATTATTTATTCTACTTCTCGAGGTCCAACTCTTCCTATATCTGCATATGCATTGCATATATCGGTGAAAATATTACTCGAGCTTTTCAAGCGGAAAAGAAATTACACAAGTTTATGATGCTCATGTTATGCATTTTATGCCTCCATATTTTTATACATGCGCCATGCAATACACAAGATTTTTTTGTATACTGTAACAGTACATAGATTGAAAATAGTATGTAAATAGCAAAATAATGGTAAAATAACAATTCAAGTATTCATCTATTATATATTATCTACATATACATATTGAGATGAAAATGTTCCCCTTGAAATCCGAAAAAAATCAATTCCAATTTCAATTTCAATCGCTCATCATGAATTTTTCACCGTCTTCTTATGTGTACAATACACGTATATTTACGGAGTACAGAGATTTCAATCTTGGTGTACTGTACAGTGTACAGATGCGTTTTATTGAATATTTTCCCATGTAGATGTACAAAATGTACATTCTATTGAATGTGATGATAACATCAGGTGCATTCACATGTACACATCTGTGTAAGAGGTATGAGAGCAAAGAAATAAAGGGAATAGTCCACATTCCAAATTGTGTGAATGTGTGGATGTGTGAATTGTGAAGTGTGAAGAAAGAGGAGTGAAGAGTGCCACTTTTGTTCACAAACAGTACCTACTGCCTAATTCTCAATGCTTACATAAAAAGTAAAAGGTAAGACGTAAAAAATGGCTAGAAAAATAAGTCGTGAATAAATCAGATATCTATATATACATTCATGTATCTTGGTTCTTGAGTTAATAATGTATCCAAGTAAAAATATAGATATAAATCGAAAGAGACAGAGAGAGCAAAAGATATCTATACAGAACATAACACATAACAGTAGTTTTGAATGTTGTATGAGCAATAGCACAGTATCAGAAAGAGCATCATCATTCATTTCTACTTCTATTTACATTCCTATTTTATTACGGGACATGAGTATTTGTGGGAAAATCCAAATTACAAATTACAAATTGCAAATTGACAAGAATTTATTTCAATTTGAATCTATTGAATTTTTTTTTTTTCTTTCACTGTTAAATAAACTAGGATTTTTATGTAAGCTTGATATATTGTACAAACCACAATCTAGTAGTGTTCTGATTCTAGAGAGGATTTGTGCATGTATTATGCAAATCCTTTTAAGTAAAATGGTCAGCTGACAACTAGTGCAGACTGTACACACTGCGTTAAAAAGCTAGAAAGAAAATACATGTAGAATGTAAAATATACAGCAAAAGTCAATTTGTAAAGAAAGCTAAAAATATTACGACAAAGACGAGCAAAACTAATATAGATAAATTGAAAGAGACAAAAATCCATGAAACTCCCTCCGTCCCACTACATATTACATATTATAAATACTATACTCTTTACAGTGCATACAAAACAGCTACACAGCCGCTGTACAAATAAATGTCTACTCGAGACTCAAGACTCAAGTTGAGAGACAGAGAGCCAAGTGAATGAATGAAAGAAAGTAAGAAAGAAAAGGAGCAATGGAAAAGAGGAAAGAATAAGAGAAATAGAAATAGAAAGAAAGAAAAGAGGAATAAAGAAATACGCCAATCCTATCAAAGTCTCAATACTTTACGGTAATGTCGTATGAATATAGACACAGAGGGATCCAGAAAGTTTTCCACTCTCTCTGTCGTATACTCTACAATTCTACCATCCACCATTCTCTACAATCTTCATTCAATTCCTGACATTCATTCCTGCCATTCTACACCACAACCAGCCAAACAAACCAACCAACCAGTCAAAGTTCAGAAAGAGGAAGAAAAGCAATGGAATCGGAAGGAAAATTCGATGGGAAATTCGAATGGAGGAATTGAGATGCTGTAGGATTCCGTTTTCTCTTCATTCCATTTCAGTTTCTCTCTCCCTTTCCACTTTTTCCTCTAGACTTCTTTAAAGAAAAAAAACTCCTTTCTCCAATGTCTCCATTTCTGAACGATCTCCGTCTCTGTCTTTGTCTACATATATCTTTTATTATATTGGTTTGGTTTGGTGTGGTTTGGTTATAAACATTTGGATACACGAGCATTTGTCAGAGACTGGAACTGTAACCGCAAAATTCAATATTATTCCTATTGCTTTTCCAATGGTACATATAAATATCATTTGTAGAATAGAAAACTGGAGCATTTCCCTCTTTCTCCTCTCTCTTTTTTCAATTTTATTCCTCGAGTTGTATACAAAATGGGAAATGTACAAGTCTACATTTATGGACGTGAAGAGTGACATTACCGAAAAATCGTCATAGGCTGAACATTGTACAGTGCACAGCGACAAACATTTATGATATGGAGAGGACAACAACGAAGACGACGACGAGAAAGAACGAAAGAGAGAATAAATGATATGTATAAAAGTAGCATGTTTTTATAAATCGATCAATGATTCCGTTGCTGTTTCTTATACAGTTGTATTAGTTTCAAAAAATTTCCTTTTATTTCCCTTTCTTTTGAAAACATTGTTCATTGTTTGTTGAAAATTTCATTGTTTAGGCATCTACTCTCAATATAAAGTTTGGACTTTGGACTTTTGGCTTTTGAGTATTGACAAGAAATTTGGAGATCTTTACTCTTCAGTCTTCAGTATCGTCGGTAGTCAGTATATAAGCTTATCATAATACATACACATGTACGATAATATCATTCCAATTCGTATTTTTATTTGAATTCTTTCACTCTGTTTCTAAGAAGCAGAAGAAGGAGTGAGTCATGTACAATGTGTATACATACATCATAATATCCACTGTATAAAAGCTGTACAGTAGAAAGTAGAAACGAGAAAGAGAAGAACTATAGAAAAAACTCAAACTCACCAAATAAAAGTTGACTTTCATGAAAAGTCAACTCAAAAAAAAGAAGAAGGTTTACACAAACGATAAAAGCAAAGAAGACAAATATCTATCTATCTAACTATCTACGCGTGACTCACTTGAGACTTGAGACCCGAGTCTTGAGCTACTGGATCCATGGCTTTTAACTTGAAGTTTGAAAAGAGAAAGCAATAGAGAGAGTGAGTCACAGTGCAAAGTATTTCCTTTTTCCGTCCTTGACGTTATAAATTTTTCATTTGAAGGTACATTTCTCTTTTCTTTAAATATTTTTTATCATGTCCAGTCTTGAACGTCAAGAGTTGAGAGTCCAGAGCCAAGACTCAAAAAACTCTCAAGTCCAGAGTCCAGAATTCGAATTGGAATACGAATACGAAAACGAAATCCAAGGGACATGACCAAAATTTTAATACAAAAATCAAAAAGCAAGAGGAAGCTATCTTTCGAATACAAAATCTCCAGCAAGGTAGAGAATACGTTTCAAGCTTGCTCTTTTTCTCAAATGGACTAGTATTTTCTCGAGTATGTATTATGTCCAATACGTACTCGATGCTAGATTTTTTATTCTAAATTCTAGCTTTCTGAAAAAACCGGAAAGCAGGTTATTTTGCATGCAGAGTATGTAAATACAAAATACAAAATATAAAAATGCATCATATCTTATGTACTTTATTATTTTGTAGATACCCAATAAAAATTCCATGTAAAATGTTCAATGTGCACAGGTTCAAAATTTTCCTCAACTTTTGTCATTGATCGTTAGTAAAACTTGCTTCCATTCTGCAGAACAGTAGCGTCCATATCAAGTGCATAGCTTAGATAAGAGATAGCAAAGAATGGAGTATGGAGTATGGACAACCCAACATAAATGTCGTCTTTATGTGTACTTTGGTATTTATTCACTTGAAAGTTGGAAGGAGAGAAATGTACAAAACACAAAACGGGAGAAAGGGGGAGAGAGAAAAAAGATATAGATAGAGATACAAGAATTGTATGTAACGTACAGTGTAAAATGTATAGAAGCACAGGGTTTGTCTGGTAGACTTTTTCTGTCTCCAGTCTCCAGCTTCCAAAATCACCCTCCTCATCCTCATCACCATCTTCTCCTACATTTAGAGCCCTGTTTATAACTATATCTAAAGTGTAGAAACTACCTCACATACACGGTAAACATAGCGCAGTCTGAGAGCATCTTCGAAGCATCTTCGGAGCATCGTCTTATGGGAGTTTATACAGTGATGCTCCGAGGATGCTCCCTAAAACGTACATTTGTACTGATTTCTGTTTACCGTGTACGCATTTGTATATTATTATTATTACAAACGGAACTTGAAATGACGGTATGAACGAGGAACTGGAACTGGAATAGAAGCAAAAGCATGGAGTATGGAGAATGGAGTATGGAAAATGGGGAGAAGAACAGAGTCTGGAGGATGGAGACAGTTAGTCCAGGACACAAAGAAAAGTAGAGGGAGAAAAAGGAGGAGAAGGGAAGAAGTCAACGGGAGTCAAGTCAAAAGGAAAGGAAAACTAGAGAAATATTTTATACAGTTTGAAATCTCGTCCGTATCCTTGATGATGATAGTTCTCCACAGTTCTTCTGGTCTGTTTTCTATATCATTCCCTTTCAGAGTGCTTACAAATGAAAGAATCACATACAGTGTACAATGTACAATACTGCTTAGTACTGAGTACAGACTACACGGTGCATCGTTATTTATATGAATGTGTGTATGTATGGATGGGAAAGTGGAAATGGAACTGTGGATGTGGATGGAAGATGGAACGGAAGTGAGTACATAGATAATATTCTACATTCTACCTTCTCCATTCTACACTACCGCCACCACTTCACGCAACATTCATCACATAACAAAGTCCCAGGACCAACTATCTTTTTTATCATTGGACATCTCAATGCCATGTGGAGAAACTCTATATTACGAGCCTCTCTCTTTCTCCTACTCCTCTTGACTTGTTCTCGTTCTCTCTCTTTCTCTGTTCGGTTCTGTTCTCTTTGTTGATGGATGCAATAAAGAACGCCCTCTTGACTCTAATGTGCTGACAATAATAAAGGGTAGCAGTAGAAAAAGACCTCTCTCTTCCAAATCCTGGTCCTGGATAGTAGATAGATTCTAGATAGCATGATATGTATGTATGTATGGAGGATGAAGGAGGTAAAGCTAATTTATACTTTCACTCTGTGGTAATTCCTCAACAAAATCTCAAATCTCTTCCTTTCAACTTTCTCCATTTTCCAGTTTTAGTTTCCAGTTTCCATTTCCCTACATACATATTTCATTTCATTTCATTCCAGTTCACTTCCAACTTTGGACTAAAAGCAGGAGGACTCAAAAACAAAACTTTATGGAAAAGTACAAAATAATACAAAAAGCTTGAGATTTTAGATTGCACATCATGTTAAAATCATCCCGTCTCTAAATTTGCAATGTTGTGTTCTTTGTTTAAAAACAGCATAAGTCAGGTGAAAAACGTTGTGGTCATTCTCCTATACATATTTTAAATGTAAAAACCTCAAGTCCTCAAAACACAAGTAGTTTTAGTTGCAACATTATTTTGCTCTGCTTTTATTATGTATTTAAGCTTCTATATTTTGTATAGAATTGCTTCAACGCTTTACAACATTATAGAAAATATTGCATAAAACCGTTCAAGAAAATTTATCCCTTTTTCAAAGCAAGAGTAATTGAGGATTATTTATTTCATAGTTTGTAGTTTATTATTTCCCGGAAACACTATGAAAGTAAGAGTATACAAACCAAGTTCAAGTTTTTGCTCGTGCTGACAAATAAATAGTAAATGGAAATGCGATAATTAATAATTAAGAATCACATGTCAAAGAGAATAAGTATAAAATGTACATAAGAATATGAAAGTAATTTAAAACATAAAATATAACATATAAACGTATGTATGCACTGTATTGTACAGTTTATTAAATTCTACTAAACTTAATGCTTGCTGCTTTCAATAAGTAGGTTGTGAGTTGTGATGATGATGGTGTTCGGAGAAGAGGTCTTTTGAAAAACGAGAACATTTCCCAACAAAACTAAAACTCTTTTGGTAAATAGTAAATACATCAAGTATATTTAATTTGTTCCTTCTAATAGTTTCAGAGCCCCCGCAGGTTGAGTTTCAACGCGTCTAAATTCTGAAATACATAATATAAGCTTTGAGCTTTGAACATTGAACGCTGAACGTTGAGCTCCTTATCGACAGTTTATAATAAAGTATGCAGTTTTTAACTAGAATCACGTATTTATGTATCCAGAGATCTGAAGTCTCAAAGACTTAATAATTTATAATGTTTTATATTGTATACAGCACAGAGCATAGAATTTCATCCCTACATGCTCCTCGAAATATCAGTTATCAACCATCAACAATTACAAATAGATGGGAAGAAGGAGTACCAAGAAGTAGTTTCAGATGTATCTGTGCATGTTTTTTACAATTCCCAACCATATATATTTATAATACAGGATATTTGACAAAGTCCTTATATGCTCATCCACTAAAACAGTGCACTATACATATACAACTAATAATATTTATCGGTCCCCACTGTGGAGACGGTGCAAAGGAGGGAAAGTGAAATTGAAACCAAATCAATAAATAAAATACAAAGTGTACAAAATGAGTATGAATCATATTTTACTTTCTCTCTACTCTAATTTCAATGTATGTTGTATATCGAAAAGATCGGCTGATAGAACTTTGTATCTACGTGTAAAGGTTAAACAAAATGTATTTCAAAACCACATTTTCAGTTTCATCTTCCCCAAGGACCAAAGATCGTTTGAGTTGATTTACACTTGTGAAATTCCAATTCATTGTATAATATATAATATTGAACTGTGTTGTTTTTATTTGGTTTTTGAAGTTGTACGTTGAAGACTAAAGCTTGGAGAGCTTTTGACATTTTACTCACACTTGAATTTATTTATTATTTTCAGAAGCCGATGATTTCAATTCAGAATTCTAGCTAACGAATTTCCTGGGTTTATGCATATTAAAAATTAGAGCATTATAATTCGCAATAAATATGAAAAGCATTGTTTCCGTCCTGTACAAAAGATGGCTTCAGTTATGCACTCGTATTCAGGAACTAGGAATTCGGAGAATTTTGCGAATCGGGCAAATGATTATGGAATGATTCATTTTGCAAATAATTGATTGTGCTCAGGAAATTAGGAGCTAACACCTTTTCCTCGAAAATGGATGTATACACTTTGAATAACACTCGTTACAAATTCTACACATATACTTTAATGACTCACCTTTGCATGGACAAAATCCTTTGCAAGAAATGCTGACTTGTGTACTTTGGATGCAATTGTGGTAGTCCAGTCTGCACAGGGAGCTGTATGTCCTGTTGTCTGAACCACAGAGGAACGTCGGTTTCACAACGGGACACGAATTACATGACCTGCATTTGTACAAAACACAAAACACATTACAACAAATTAGTTATTTATTAGTCATCACTTTTCCTAGGACGAGGGTACTGAACAGACTGAGGTATTGATATATGGATACAAACAGAGACAGAGACAGAAGCAGAAACAGACTATCAAGAATCAAGAAATACAGTACCATTGTAAATGTCAAAAATTCTATTACTTGTAATTCATCATTACTTCACGCTCTCTATGTCTGTCTGTCTCTGAGTGTGAGACAAAGAAACGTAGAACACAACATGTAGTTCAAAAAGACCAAATGCAAGCTGATTACTGATTACACTACACGAGACGGTTTGGCACTCCTCGCATGTGTGTTTTGACACACAAGCTCATTCCTTTCCGGGAAAACAAATGAATGAGTTGTTACTTGACTCTCCAGTTTTGACTTGACCATTACTCATTCGTCATCGTCACAGTCATCGTCAACTTTGTACAGTGTACAATGTACAATGTACAAGTCACTGCTGTGAAGTTAAATGTTAAATGACTGCGTGGTGTACACACATGAAATTGATATTCTGCTCCATATACTTATGCATACATGCAAATATCAAGCAGTGGGATAATTCCATACTGTTTGTTCTAAACAAAACAAAGCCCTGAACTACATACAAACATATTATGCTATATGAATTATCATACACTTACGAGTATTATTATTATTATTATTATGCTTATTATTATTTTGCATGTCCTGTTCTTTTTTTGTATTGTAATCATGCAAAACAAAAGAACCTTTTTTGCTCAAACTGCATAAAATAAACATATAAATAACAATAATAATAATAATACAGTCACAAAGGTACGGTCTTTTGATGCATTGCCAGAAAAAGTCTGAAAATCTTAGTGCAAATATCATATTCTCATGTTGCATACAACACACCAAAATAAATACATTCAGAATTTATAATATATCAGTCAAGTGTGACAAAAGGGTCGTCTGGTATCACCTACATAAATTTTGTATAATCTGAGGTCAAGGCGTGAATCTTGATCTATGAACTACAAATTACAAACTGCAAATTGCAACAAATGAACAATAGAATTGCAATCCAAAATCCCCAAAGAAAACGCCACCGTTTATACTTTCAAAATACTACTTATTTTATATAACATACTCTGTTATGAAAATTCAACCTTTCAACTTGTATATCAAAGGCCTGTATAAAATGGATAAGGACTATAATTATCTTCCTTATTTGTGCCACTACCTATCCAGTCTATAATCATCACTAATTTATATAATGAGCCCACATTTATATAATTGATGAACTTATTATCATTGTCCGTATCATTATCATTATTATCAAAGTATGATAATTTTGTTCAATTCACTAGAATTATTATATTATTGCCTATTCATTGACTCACTGATAATATTCGTCGGCGTCGTCGTTGTCATCATCATCATGATAATGGATGGGCTAAACTATGTATAATATGCACAAACTGTTCAATTTCAATTACATAAACTGTCTCCTCAATTTCAATAGGTCGGAGATGGGAAAAAAGAGGATTGAGATATCCAAAACCTAAAATCCATCCGAATAAATTGATTTTTCCCCTGTGCTTGGATAAAAAATGGATCACAACACCGCGGCTTGATGAAAAGGAAATAGAGTGGAAAAAGTAGTATGTACATTGCACGTTGTAAATTTTACTTGGTTTAACTGTAAGCTGTACGAGCAACAAACAGCGAACAAGGGCAAGGTATAAATTACGAAAAGCTTTGTAGGCTATGCATTATGCACTATGCAGAATGGAGTATGAAGGTAAATTGGCCTATGGTGACTAAATCACACTTTTCAGAATCCAGGATAAACATTGCATGCTTTCCTTACATTACCATGATTTAAGAAGCATGTCTAAATTCTCAATTCTCCGCCGGAATAGAACGGATTCTCCGTCTCATTTGGCTCTAACGTTAACTTTCGGTCTCAATAAAGGCCTCTGACTTGTGAGAAGCTTGCGGAAAAAAATATAATATGATTCATGAATTTTCATCGATCTCCGTTTTCTAGGTATATGTAATTTCTTCAAGTTGCTCTAACTATGAAGGTGAACATGAACATTGAACATGAATCATCATGACTATAACTACGACTATTGACTTTGCATTTGCCTTCAATATTATTATAGTGTGAACATGTCGGCTCAAAAAAAACGTTCTATAATATAATATCATCTAGAATTACGAACATAAAAAGCCTTGGTATTTTCAAAGTCCATGTCTTTGTCTCTGTCGTTGTCGTTTTCGATTCACATCAAGTCTCAAGCCTCAAGAATCAAGAATCAAGAATTATACATACAGATAGGAGATGGAATAAGAAACCAGAGTTAAAAAAACAAGGAATAAAAACTCGCGCCAACATCACCGCTACCACCACCACCCAGGAGCACAACTTAATGCAAGAGACATGGCTACAGAACATACACACCGAAAGAAAGAGAGAGAATGGAAAGTGGAGAACAGCAATGTATAATGTATAGGTACATTTTAAACATGCACATATATAGACTCATCCATGTATGTAGTTAAGAGCGAGCTATACTATAGATTCTACAGTCTACAGTATACATAGGTGAAGAGAAAAGAGCGAACAGAAAACACAAAGTGGGTAGGAGAGAGTCTACAGCGGAAAGGAAAAGCAAGCAAAGCAGTTATCGATTATTCTCCTCCCCAGTTGTGTTTCTCCAGCTCGAGTTGTTCCTTCCTTCAGTTCAGCTCAGTTCAGTTTAGTTCAGCAGCAGTCCCTTCACTTTTCACTTTCTCTTTGCCAAAAAAAGGGAGACGAGAGAATTCTCTTTCACTCCTCACTATACATAACTGCAGTGTGCTCCATGTGTACTGTATATAGTATGTGCACGTATTGTGCTGAGTAAGAATGCCAGTGCCAGTATATAGTACGGAATACAGCGTACAGAGAAGAGAGAATAAAGACGAGACACGAGAGACTACAGACTCGAGAATAGAGAGAAAAATAAGTAAAGGAAATGGACGAAGACTAAAAAATCCAGCACAAGCCCATTTCTCCGCTCTTATTCTCCCTCTTTTCCTCTCTTTCCTTGGTCTACTGTGTGCCGCTATTTGCTCCTTCACACTCAAAATACATTAGATTGCATCACATTACTTCTTTACGAGTTACGAGGACGTACCTTTGCCGAATCTCACAACTCTCAACTCTCAACCCTCAACGCTCAACACTTTTGTGATGATGCCAGTATCAGTACTTTTATTTTCGCTGTACAAGTCAAGTCAACTTAGCTATAGCTTTCTTGTTTTACTTTTTTAATGAGAATCAAATATTGAGCTAGAACTTGGGCATAGAAAATTGAACAACAACAACTGAATATCGTAGTCACCCTAAAATAGGACCCACCTCAAGAAAGAAATTCTACAATAATAACTGATTAACATGAAAAAAGCTATTTAAACCTATATTATATCTTTTGTGCATGAACATAAACTCTTGCAAATATATATTTCCAATACGTATGTACATTTGTATATCAGTGTAAACAGGAGCCCTTGACTCTGTATCATACGATAATAGTAAAACTGTGAAAATATTCACATTCCCATGGAAAATATATTATGCTATACTCTAAGCTCTAAGCTCTAGGTGCTATATTCTAGGTACTAAGTTGTGTGTTTTATGCTACTGTATATAGTATGGAGAATAATGTACATGAAGCATTTAAGCGAATTGCCGTTTGCGTGCCTGAGGAAAATTCTACCGGAGGGAAATGGGAAACCAGCTCAATAATCATGCATCACTGTAATTTATTTCAAATCAAAATTAAATATTTCACATTCCTTCACCATTTCTTTATCAAAGTAAACACACAAGGTAAACCTAAAAATGGACATTATGCTCCATGAGCTTTCTATTTTATAAGCATAGCCTATCTGTTCCATATTATACGGTATATATAGTATACAGTCATTAACTGGACCGTACAAGTTATTCACTTTGTATAATGTATATTGCAAACAATCCACTCCAATAAAATCCAATCCAATCCAAAGGCCAAAGTCATTCTCAATTCTCTTTATCTTTAGTTTTAGCTTTCTCATTGTCCATTGGACACAAAAACACAGGATAAATGAAGCTTTAAAAACAGTAGCGGACTACCGTCTTCAGTCTTCTCTGATAAAACAATAATGATGTAATATAAATGTATAAGAGGAAAACAGCTCCTCGCAATTTCCATCTATATATTTCACCCTTCTTCAGTCCGCAATTAATTTTTAAATGGTGGAAATTTCTGGAACAAGCTATCTAAATCCAAAGCCAAAGCCAAAGCCAACCGGTTGTTTCTTGAAACTTTAAGAACTGAAATTCGAATTGGGATTGTAGATAGAATGACTCTGACACCACTACCAAAACTAATACAATACGAATAACAAAGACAGTGGTAATGGGATCGTCGGCTCGGTTTATTTTAAAAGAATAATATAATATTTCCTGTGTTTAGAATTGGATAAATGAAGTTGATTCTGAGCTCTTGTGTGGTCAACAACCAACAAAAACTACCAATATAAAATATAATACATCTATATTAAAGGCACTTCAAGAACAGACCCGAGAAAAAGAAAATTTATGTACGTCGTCGTAAATAGTTATAGAAAATTTTTAAAGAAGTTTGAGTCAAGCTTCAAATTTACAAAAGTACAATATTGCATAATACTTTTAACTGTTTTCAATTACACACAAGTGTTGCGAAAGAGAAAGATAGTACCGGTAGACAGTTGATTTCGTTTCTTTATTTTGTATTTCTGTTTTAGTTTGTAGTTTGTAGGACGGTCGTAAAAGCCTGTAAATTATTTATGTAGTATGCGTCCATGCATTCATGCATGCCCGAGTTTCGAGTTGTGCCTGTCCCAGTTTATGTGTAAAGTGTACAGTGTGGAGAGTGCAAGTTGGAGGATACTTGGAAATGTGGCTTCAAATTTTGCACTTACATTAACTTCTCATGTTAAGTTATGGTAAATGGTAACCAACTCTAGTTCAATTCAAACTCAAACTCAAACTCAAATACCAAGTACCAAGTACTCATAAAACATGAAATAGAAAAAAACGTACTTAAAAGAGCATAAAATGTCCTCCATTTAAATTTCAGGAGCACATTTGTTTACATTTTACATTTATTTGAGATGTGAGTGCTTTTCATACCTTCTTTGTTACAAAATACAAAGTAAAAAGTATGTAAAAGGAAACCACCACCGTCTACACAAAGCTATAGATACCCTCAGAAAAAAATATTATTATGGTGCATCATGGGTTTTTGGTCGAATATCTCACTATAATATCATGAGAATATCATTAGATTGGCACTGGGCCTCATTAAAATCTTACTAAAATCTCACTAAAATTCACTAAAAATATCGAAATTTTAAATGTGATGAG
>JAQGBI010000054.1:0-38763 GCA_034698325.1 Sminthurinus elegans | reverse complement strand
GATTTCCGTAGAACAATAAATTTCTGGGGCAATAGATTTCAATAAGATTAGCAATCCGAATCTCACTAAATTGTCTCGTAAATAACAAAATCCTCATCATACAAAAATTATTTATTGCAGCGTATGTTACCAATTGTTCTGATTTTGCAGAATCTGATCCTTCTTCTTCGCTTGAGATGACAGCCCACCTTTTCACTCGGTTTGAATTCGGTTTGCCGCGTTTCTCAGCTTCCGACTCAGCTGAGGACGAGTTCTTTGTTTTAGGTGGTAACTTGGAAGTAGGTTTATGGACTTTGTTTAAGTTGGGTGCATTGTGAGGGGAAGAACGTGGTTTTGGTTTTGTTTTTAAACTACAATCTTTACTTGTCAGGTGGCTAACCTATTTAATAAATAAAAACAACGGTTAGGGCATGATCCTGCAATATAAACTGAATTACAATAAACTTACCCTAGGTGGAAAACTGGTTTTGCTGGTCTTCGTGGTTGATTTAGAGGTCCTAGCCATGGGTCGTTTACTTTTTGCGTCTTTGACCTTGTTTTCTCCGCTCTTGAAATAAATGGACTTGGTTGTCTTCTGAAAAAATTAAATTTTTCATAATGGATTGAAGTTTACAAAGAACAAATTTCATTACTATAAATTAGGACTAAAACGTACGTTCGCATGGGACATCAAGTGACGTCTGTATTTTGTCATAGTAGGGAATTTACGAGGACACTGGCTGCAGGTAATGCTTCTACCGTCTGGTGTATGTCGAGATGTGATATGCGTTCGAAGGTTATCCGGTCGAGCCGAGCTGTAGGGACATTCCGGGCACGAAAACGTCTGTGGAGGTTTCGCACTGTGTTGAAGCATTACGTGTCTTCTCAAGGTTTGGGCAGTGCTAAATATTTTTTCACGCATTGGACAGTCCTTCGCCTCACACTGCGGCATGTTTACTTAACTGCAAACAAATATAGGGTGCACGGTTTTTAAAATTACTTAGCTAAGGATCACATCAGTATTCCTCTGTAAAAGTAAAAATCGTGACTTACATTAAGCTCTATGAGCCAGTAACAAGTAATAGTTAAACTGATTCAAAATGTCCTGGAACAAAGTTTAGAATGAATATATTACAGGCATTGGTAGTTTGAATGGATGCACGAGAAATTCTTAAACATGTAATATAATAAAGTTTTAAATGCAAAAAAATTCAGTCAACTAGAAACATCAGTCAAGGCATAAAAACACAAAAGCGTTCAGCGAAAAGCGCTGCTTACGCTTAACTCATGAGAAAAGAAACAATTTTTTAGGATTTAAGTGCCACTTTTTTGCAATATGCTAACATTGAGGGCCTCACAAGTCTTTTTTTGACGTGCGTTGTAGTTGTTTGTGTCAATATGCAAGAAGGTATATTTTTACAAAGCCGATTAGTCATGTAGTAGGCAGGAATCATGTTAAATATGACTTCAATTGAAATTTTCATGTCTTTGCGACAGATGTGGTTTTTGGGTGTAAATTTGAGACAGTCGCTTTTACGTAAATAGCTTGAAGTGCTCTAGTGGGTAGTAGGAGCTATATGAAACACCTGCTGCTACTATGATTTGCAGGACTTATGAGATATTGGTATAAAGTGATATCCTGGGACGTATTTTCCAATGTTCTTGATCCATGTGTAAATCTTGGACGTACCTTAGATAGTCGCTTCGAACCCGCCTGCGTTACGTGAGCTCTGGGGTGTTTCGAGTTCTATGAAACATGTTTTGCTTATCTGATTTTGAGGACTTGAGAAAACGTACGTAGTAGCTGTAATGTTAAGAGTAATTTGCAAATGCTTTTAACGTATGCGTAATTGTTGGCGTAATTGGTACAGTCGCTTTACACGAGATAGCTTCAAGTCATGAAGTGAGTACAAGAAGTTATATGAAAGACCTACACCTACTATTATTTACAGGACTTATGGGATGTTGTTGTAGAAAGATGTCCTGGGACACATTTTCCAGTATTACGGACGCTGACTTAATTGACTGGAGAAATTAAGGGGGTCGCTGGATGTGCGCTGGCTTTTGGCGATCCACTATGTGTTAGAAGCTATATTAAATAACTATCACTAGGATAATTTGCAGGATTGTTTACAAAAAACGTTTTTATTGTAATATGGAGAAACATTTTTCAATTGCTGAAGTTTTTGCTAAAATTTAGACAGTCGCTTGATGTTAGCCATCTACGAGGTTTCTACTTTGTAAAATAAATCATACATAATATTCGTTTCTGCTGCAACTTGCAGGTGTTATGCAAAATACTTCTGGCTGTAACTTTTTTGGACGTTTTCAGATAAAATTATTCAATGTCCAAAATTTAGACAGCTTCTATTAGCAGTATTCTGCGTAATTAAATGGCAAAGCTAGATAGTCGCGTCTTGGCAGCTTTCTACAATGCCCTATAACATAGTTACCTGGTGCCTCGGTTCACGGGGCTGATAAGAAATTTGAAACTTTTTGTCGACCTTATTGATTTCTTTGCACCTGACTGTTTGAAAATAGCTTTAAAAACTTAGACATATTTGTGTTGATACCTGGTATATACTGCTTTATGAGACTTTTTTTTAAATTTTGTCTGATGTTGAAATTACAGTAAGTTATCAATCGATGCAGATAGTTTAACCTACAGTATGTGTGAAAGGATTTGGTTGGTTTTATTTCTTATTTAAAACGGCCTTGGAATCTATGTAGTATAAATCCCCAAGACCATGCCAGAAGTTTAGGTCAACATTTTGAAGTATTTTTAACGTTGGAGTTTTTATAGTTACAGAGAATTTCTTCTCCGTTAAGTATATCTCTGAGTGCTACAAAAGTGACTCGGAGTTCAGGAGTTGCCATGCTTGATGATGTCATTTTCAAGACTTGTGGTATCACATTGGGTTCCAACTCACTGTGGTTTACATATTTTCCATGACCAGGTGGCGATTTGGTATCAATGCTGAAAATTAACAGTTCGTATATCTATATTAGTCTATTGACACGCATATTAGTTCATCAAACTGCAATTTAATGGGAGCATTTGATTTGAATGTAAACGTTACGTAGTAGTATAGACACCAGTGATAGAATATTACGCTTATACTAACGAGAAAGCTGCTTACCAGTACCGCCTCGCTTCAAATACAAAAAACAAGATAAAGTATCTTTGGGTTGTTTCGTTGTTTCGATACTCGATTTCTCGCATGATTCCAGCTTTTCGAGTAGTAAAATCCCCGGAAACATTTACTACAAGTTCTCCCTTGAAAATAGTTTTGGCTGCAAATATGCCAAGAACTTGTCGTGTCCTTGTTAAGACCTTCATGATCTATTTCATTACACATAGTGCATTTAAAAAATTAACATACACCGTTGGCTTTACTAGAAAAACTTAATTTGACATACATAAATAATTGCAAGATCTTGCAACTTTTATAGCTGACCTTCGTTTTTCCTTGTAGAAGGCTTTGCATCATAATCTCCGTGACGGGGCTGCCAGTATTATCTGCAATTTGAAGAAGTAGTTCACATTTTGGAACGTAATCCACTGCCATACAACTGACGTTGTAAACATCAACGCAAGAGGACGTTTTTCCATTTGATGTGGTACCCTTCTGTAGGAGATCATCTGTATCGGAGAAACAAGCTTCGGTTTCAGCTTCTGAATAACTGGCGCCGTCGCTAACACTTTGATCATTCACAGGATTTGGACAGGTCAACCGAATACCTATGCTTTTTTGTTGAGAGTTTAAAACAGGTGACAAATTATTTTCGCCTTTTTGTGACTCAGTTGCTTGTGCATGTTCTAGTCTAAATTCAAAAACTGTTTTAATGTAAGCATTCCCAAATTCCTTTTTTGTGTAAGAGCCCTGCTCCATGCTCACACCTTATTGATAAAAAATAAAGTTAATGCAAAGCCAGAGTAAAAAGCCCCAGAAGATAATGTGATACATTTAAGATGTCTATAAAATGAAGTTAACTTATTAAACGGTTGATACCTTTAATTTTCTTGAATATTTCGCTTAATTTGGTTTCGTGCTCATTTGATTGGCAAATTTTCGTGCAGAGTGCGGAAAATTGTGAGACCTTCTTAGTTTTTATTTCTAAAATGGCGGGTTTCAACCGAGAATCCACATTTTTTCCTAAAGTTGGAAGTAATATAACGCTTGTCTTGCTAAACTTGAACTTTCTGCTCCTAATGAAAACCCGCTCTTTATACTCGGTTACTAACGTCCAAAATGTGCCTGTTCAGAATAAATTGTTATATAAGTAGGAGCAAATTTTTAGACATAGCAAAGATTTAAAAATCCATTGGAACTGGTACCTGAAGCGGACGAGGATTTGGTAATTTTCTGATGTACTGGCGGTGACACGGGAATTAGATTCATTTTGTTGTTGTTTCTGGATACAAGTCGTTTTATTTGTGAACTACGCAGCTTGAGGTTTTTTTCGAAAAACTGAAATTTGAAGCAAAATAACATTGATATCTAGAAAATATTTTTATTAATAAGATTCATGTCAATCAAACCTTTAATCAAAGTTTGCATTCTCAATACCTGGAAATTCAGATAATTTGATGAATAAATCAGCACCTTTATATTTAGCTTCCTTCAAACGAAGAACTTTGGAAGTGTCCAGCGACAAGCACTGTAAACACTTTGTGTAACAACGTTGTTAGGGTAACGCACTGAATTTCAGCACAAGTTCCGCATATTAAACGGCGCTTCTGCTCCTAAATCTACCCCTTTATGCCATTGTCTACAATGCTCAAGTGATTCATCACTTGTTTCGACACTTGTTCATAATAAGGGTTTTAAGAAATCTCGTGCTGCTTTCCAATGGTTTTTTAGTGTCTTAATTTAGTTTTATTTTTATTTTAAAATCGTAAGCAAATCTTTTGAATTTCAAAAATAAATAAAAAACAAGCAATATGGTATAAAAATTATTATTTGTGGCCTTAACCCCATTACAAGGAAATTAATGATACTACTTTGGGTACTTTTCTTGTAAGGATACATTTGTTTGTCAAATAGAACACCCGGAGACAGGAGAGTTTTGAATGTAAAACTGATAAAATTATAATGAAAAAGAGATCTATTAATTGAATCATGAAAGGTGTATATGTGATATTGGTCAGGACCTAACCTAGCCTTTCTAGTTCATTATACTAGGTTGAGTTCCCGGTTTTACAATGAACGATAAATTCTGTAATTATGGTACTGCTGAGCATTAGGAATGAAGTGCATGTTAACTGGAAACGGTTGTGAAGGTTGCAAAAAGTTTCCATATTCTACAGGTGCAAAATCACGATTTGGATGATGTTTTTTCATCGGACCCATAAAGTATTGTAGCAACACATGAAGATAGTTGCCATGCACATCTCGGCCATGCTGTTCAATTAATTGGGGATCTATACCAAGAAGCACGGCTACAGTGTTCGTACTTACATTATCGACGGTGCATAAAAACCCTGTTAAGACAAACAGATTTGAAGTTTATAGGAAAAAAACATTACAATCAATAATTTGAATATGAGTCATGTGACTACAAAATACCAAAAGCTTATCATATATACGGCCCCCAAAAACGAACGTAGGTAAACGTATGGAAATACTCAAGACAAACGCAAAGCCATACGAAAATGAAAACCGGGTACAAACAGCCGACCATAAAACCTGGAAATTTGGAGATACAGGCTCCCACGTTGTGCACTACGTGGATTATGTCTACGCCGCTTTCGAGAACAGTTAGGTTGAAAATATCAAAATCGCTACTTTTCCCCACAAATTCAAAATTGTAGAAGCAAAAGGGTTAAACAAGCAAGAGTTACCTTTCTAAAATTAGCTTATATTCATCTCCCAACAACGGAGCCTAAAACCAGAAAATCCTTTAGATACTTTTGTCGGAATTTCAATGTTCGGTCAACGGTTTTTGGCCCTAGCTTGACTTTTATCGAAAAAACATTTACCGCTCCGCAGCAGATTTTTGGTGCTTTTGGCGTTTTATGTTGATCGCGGAAAATTTGGAAATTTTTTGTCCAACTAATAGCCAACTTATTAGGCCAAGCTCGCGCGAAGCACGCGCTTGTTTGTACTTAAACTTTATAAACAAAAGCACCCAAACAAAAAATGCGCTTTATCATCCACGGAGTTAACATTGGCAGCAGAAAAAGGCACTCCATTACTAAAATCGTTGAAAAGTTGGATATACATGCTAAAAATAGTGTAAATTGCGTCTAACTTAACTTGTAAGACTGTTTAGTACATTTACATGATTTTCTCAGTAATTTTGGTCGTGGGGCACTTTGTTCGATTTTGGGGGCCTTGATGTCTGTTTTTGGGGGTCGTTTGTTTGATTTTTGGTGGGGGCCTTGTGTTTTTTTCTTTTGTTCGATTTTAGGGGCCAATGGTTTGGGGGCACAAAATGCTGAAAATGGGGGCCGTGTGTTCGATTTTGGGGGTCGCAAGTAATTATTCCCAATTCCAAATTTTATTCTACAAGCTCGTAAATTGAGCATAAAAGTCGTTCACGTTTTACTTACCAATTGTAAAGGATTTTTCATTTTTAATAATGGTTCCAATATGTAGGCATACAGCTGAAGATCGGAATGTTTCAGCATTAACCCTATTAATGGACCAGAATTTTTCTTCCAACAAAAAAGTAAACAGGTTTGCCATCACTCACACTGTTTGTATTCTGCACTTACTGAATATTGAAATAACATTATGATCATGTTAGAAAGGTACTCTGTTAATATGTTTCAATAGCATCATACGCCACATATATCTATGAGCAACAAAGGCTTAGTCTAATAGTCAAATCAAAGTATTTGGAATATAAGATTTAGTTCTCAATTTCTTACATTATTTCTCGGACGTTGTCTAGCAAGATTTACTATGATTCCAGAGATGCTGTAAGACTATAGCTTTTGGAGCTGCTTAAGTAGTCAATCAAGTTAGCGTTGGTCTATTTTTTGATGGGCTTAGATATCTAAAAAATTGAAGAAATACATTAACATTTGGACTTTCACGTATTGGACTAGTACTTTAGTAAAATGTACACCAACAGTATTAAATTTGAAAATTAAACATTAGCTTAACCAATTCCACCCCAATACTGCATTAAAATGATACATTACCAATGGCAGCGGGGGAAAGAAGGTTAAACATGCTGACAAACACTCAATATGATTTATGGGAAAAGTAACTATCAAAAACAGGATCGGGAGGATAAGCAAGGAGTGGATTATAGAATAGGCATTCAGCGAAAATCGCAGCATATGCCTCGCGTAGTTTTCACCATCTTAAAAACTTTTCTAAAACGATATCAAATATAAAATCCAAACCCTCTGGTTATACAATAGCACCTGTCCGCAAGATTCAATAACGAAGAATTATAGCCATAATGACTTGTCATGGTTAATTTGCAACATACAGTATTGATTTATTGTAACTTAGCCCTCTTTATACAAATATTCTTTTTTCTTGAAACAGTTTGCTGCTTTTTCAATACTAAAAAATGGTCTAACATACCATATTGTTTGAAACAACATGTAAGCAGTATCTTAACTACAGCAGAGCAACTATTTGGCTGTAGTTTAGAGCCTCAAATGCAAGTAAGGCGATCGTAATTAAATACAGACCTCAACTCCCTCAAAAATGAAATTTAATTAATTTTGAATTTTTTTAATGTAGTTGGTTAAAGATGAAATTAGAGAGTTGCGCAAATGAGCAAAAGTTTTTCGCTATTTGAAATATTTTCATGTTTTTTGACAAGCTGTTTTACAACTTCTGTGGATTGAAGGACATTTTGTTTGCTTCCTTGGAATTTGTGCAGGCAATTCTTCAAAAGTTCGAAGTCCGATTCTAGTTTGGAAATATTTCGTATTAATTTTTTGTTCTAAAATCGAATTTTTTTTTCTAGAAAAAGTTCCAAATAATTAAACTTTAACAAAACATTTACTCATTATGGGATCATTACTGCCTTCGGAAACCCCGATTTTGGTATTTGAATCAAAAAGCAAGGATAGCAGTAACAAAATACAGATTTTCATTAAAATATCCTCACCAGTTAAAGTTTGAAACTCCTTGTTTTTTAAATGGTCCACTACGACTGCCTTTAGAAGCGCATTTCTATTGTTCCAAAATGAAGCAATTACCTTCTTTCTCATACAAGTTTCCATGAATTGCATTCGTTTTCGGCTTGCTGACAACTTCAAGACCTCTCTGGCCAACCTTTTGCATAGATGAACCTGATTTGATTCTGACAATGTAGGGTACAAGTAGTTTACTCTAGCTTTGATACCTGTTGCTGAATACAAAGCTGCTGTTTTCCAAGGCTGTGCCACCAACTAAAGAATGGAAAAAGAATATCACCATGTTAAGCTAGCTTTTGGTCATTTGAAGCATTGTTCAAGTTATTACTTTCACGGATTTCGAACATAAACTTGCTTACACTTTGTAATGGCAAAGCAGACTCTTGAGTTCCATTAGGTTTAGCCATTTGTAATAAATGTAGGGAGAAGAAAGTCTAAGGTGAGTAAATTAAAGTCTGCCCCTATAAATCAAATAAACATTTGAGCTGTTTTAGTATAAAAGTTTAACTTACGTGTAATGTGTTAAATATGAAAATTTAAAGCGCAAATTCATTCACCATGGTACATAAAAATGTCTCAAAATTTCAATTGTAGTAGCTGGGAACTCTGTGAACATTGCCATGTATCAGCTGCTTTCAGATTTTGGAAATGAAATGTTCAGCGACAAACGCTGCGCACACTTTTAAAACCGAAAATGATCCCGTTTTTTCATCAAATTCGTATGACTTACTTTCCATGGAACTTCAGTTAATTTTGCGTGACAAGTAAAATAAGCATTTCGTAAAGTTTTTTACATGAATCCTCATAAAATGAATTTTTAAAAATATAACCCTGAATGTTGTTCTTTATTTCAAAATTCCATTTCAATTCTTAGGTTTGTGCATTATACATCTGTACAACCTGTTTGCTCGTGAAAGTCAGTCATTCGACATAAATTAGTTAGTTCAAAGAAATTATCAATGTAACATAAACAAAATATTCTTATCCAAGCATTATTTACATAAAAATTCATATTCAAATTAAAAATTTGCAGCTGGGGAAATGTCATTCCAAAACCATGCACATGTTGAAACGTCTAAAACTGCAGAGTAATTTTTTGAAAACCAGGACCTCCAGACTAAAATACGTCAGAACAAACATATTTTGTAAAAAGTGTAAGAATTTTTGTTGGTTTCGATCTTGTTTTAATATTAAGATTTCATTTTAAAAAATGCTTGAAATTATTAAACTCTTACAGTTAGAATAACGATAAGGAGTGTAGTACTTGAGTGAGATAGTAATCCATGGGTGAAGAACTTTAAGATCAGCAAACAAGTTAAGCTCCTTGCTGACATCATTATACATGCTAACAACGTTGCTAAGATCCAGTTTGATTATAATTTGTAGACGACCTAAAACCCAAAAGACCAACCGCACCAATTTAATGAAACAACTTAAATTTATTCACGTATGGTACTAGAAAGTACTTTACCCAACAATTTGAAATTCTGACGTACTTTGGGGGAGGCGGTGTCCTTGTGATATGGCTGCCTTCACCACGTTCTTGATACATACAGCAATTCCACATTTCACAACGACCTTCATATGCACTGTCAGAGAGTTTAATGACCATATAGTCATCAATGGAGCTATTGATGTTTCTGAACAAATATCCACAACGTTTACTGACTTTACGGCTGGAAAAAGTTGTTGAAGCTGTTTGAGTAGTTTTTGGTACACAGATTCTGCGAGGCAGCGGGTTGGGTCTGTCAATTCCGTGTCACTTTCTGCCACTTCGATGTTCACCAACTCTAGATTTCGAACTGAGAGAATTCCGTTTGGTATGAGATGTTCAAAATTTCCTGTATTTTCAAACCATCTTGTTATTTTAACAATAGATACTGTTTCTATGCATGGAAGCGCCCTTCGAAATCTTTCCAAACTAAAATTTTCAACACCAAAGTAACCCAACACGTTGAGATCCGATGGTACACTAATGGTAAGCTTTTTCAAATTCTTCAGAGGAGGGAATTGAGAATCACTTATTGCAGAACTCAGAACTACTCCATTTGTTGCTAGTTTGGTTAAACTTAAACTACTAGATCGAATAAGTTCCAAAGTAGAGCTTAAAAGATCTTCTGCCAATTCGGGAGGGTCTCGCATATACGCGTGTGTTACAATGTCATCTAGTTGGGCGGAGGAACCAGCAAGTATTTTAATATTTGCAGGGCTATGGTAGCATGATCCATTAAATATCTTTATCCGAGGGCCGACAGTTTTCCAGAAGGCTTCAAAACCAACATCAGCAATTAAACCATTAACAACTTTCAATGCCGGTGAGGCTATGATAAGCGCCCATCCTAGTGTTTCTTGTTTACAGCAAAATTCAGAGTCTGATGAACAATTGATAAAGTCTACTTTCTGTAAAGCAGGGAGACTAAAATTAATTTTTGAGCAAGGATAAGTTTGCAACTTTGTAGTAAGCGTTAATTCTACAAGTGTGTGACGAACATAATAGAGGAGTGTTAAAATTTGTTCTGCACAAGTGGTTGGACGAAGAGATTCCAGGTTAAGTGAACAAATATCATGAACTGTGAGTATCTCAAGCTCTTCTAAGTATTCTTGAGCCATAAAACCTCTAATGTAAAGGCGGCATGAAGGAAAAAAATCCGATTTTTGGAGGATTGCAATCAAGTTCTGAATGTTCTCCTTACAGATTGTTACGGAGCTTGGTCGTTTTCGGGTTGCACATGTAGCTAAAATGTACCACTTTCTGTTAATTAGACGGGCATTCAGTGCGGTATGGTAGTCAAGGTAAACGAGCACATGTCTAACAATCTAGAAAAACAAAGCTCAGTGTATTTAATAAAAAATGCAGGAAAGTAGGAATTATTTTAGTAAAATGAAGTTTTCAATATTTTATAAATATGTTTCATACATATGCAAAATTACCTCGTCAATGTTGAGGGCTCTGGAAATGACGAAATCACTTTCTTCATCTCGGCAAATATTGTTAGTTAGTCTAGTTTTATTTCTTTTACTGTCCATTCTGACAACTATAGGTGGTCGTTAAGGGGTCCACTGGACCTTATGTTTTCCTGCGTGATAGAATATTTGTTTAAGTAAATGGAGTCAAATAACTTGCACTGTACTGCTAAAATTAATTTATGCGGTTGTAAAAATGTTTACATGAACATTGCTACTTAGTGTTCAGCAACACGCGCTGCTTACACTTTGAAGTCCAATTTAGTTTTTGGCGGTACAAAACAAATTTTCAATAAAACTCAGTTTATTCACAAACTTAAGTTTTTTACAACATTTATTTAAAATGCATTAAAGTTTTAGCAAAATACATTTGTATTTACTACGTTTAAAAACGTAATTAAAAACTTGCTCATAATTTTTAAAAATTCCAGCAGATTATTCATAATTTATAGCGTATCGCTATTGATTCATAATTTTTAAAAAAGTACTTACTATGCATATTCATAAAAACTATTATTAAACCTAAAAGGCCCAGTTGGGGCATTATTTGTTCTCTTGTCATGACTGGGAATCTTAAACACGTGATTAACTGATCAAAGAATTTTGTTTTTAGCAGCATTTTATATGTTTGTGATAATTCAGTATAAAAACTACGGGATGAACTGTATTTTTCAACCAACAATGGATTCAGCGTCTTCCACTTGCATCACCTGCCGTCTACAAACTTCGGAAACCACCGCAGCTATGAGCATGATTGTTACCAACGCCAAAAATAAGACCCAAAATACCCAAGATTCAAGCATATCTATGTGATTAGAAAAAAACGTCTTCCAGTAACTGATTTTTTTAAAATGGCTAGGTTTAGTAAAAGTTCAACTTTGACTATTAAAATACCTTGAACCGTAACTGCCCCTTGGGTACTTGACTGGTTCCCGGGCGTGTCCAAAAGCTGAGGAAGTTTGGTTACGGAAGAAACAAATGTCACTGTAGCATTAGAGGTTCCTGAACCCAAGGAATTTTTCGCAATGCATGTGTATTCCCCAGCATCCTATTTATTGAAAAATATGGGCATGAATTTTTTAATCAAGAACTTTTAAGCACAATTTTGTAACCATAAAGCAGAAGTTCCTTTCATCAAACTTCAATTGACTAACCATTTCGTTTGCATTCGTAAAAGAAATGTACTCCCGTTGACTGATAGGAACACCAGCACGAAACCACGTGTACGATGTAGGCATCGGGTTTGAATTTGCTCCACACATCATGTGAATTTGATTCCCAATAGAAGTTTTTACAGTAGCTGGCCTTATTTTAACTTCTGGTGGATCTGAAATGATGTTTGAGAAAATGTAAATTGATGTGTAGATTAGCAGCTTTGGAATGATGGTCAACATTAAAGAGCAGAGCAATTTGGAATCATCACGCTGGAATATAAACTACCTATGCTGAAATTTTAAAACTCTTACATTTAACATTTAATAGAATTTCGGTAGAAATAGGAAATTTATTAAATATCGGATCCCACAAGTTACAAGTAACATATTTGTGATGGTGTTTTGATGTCAAATTAATTTTGATAGAGCTTCTTATAGACGTAGTGTCTCGGTACTCATTTGGTGAGCCTGTAGAAATATCCGACGCCCATTCCATGTAAATATCCTCAGTAGATCCAATTTGTCCTTCAACAGCCACTGTCATGCACGATAGATCTAGTTTTTCACCGGCTACCATATTTCCCTTGTAAGTAATAACTGGCTTTGTAAAATCAGTTATTGTAACCACTTCAAATTTTGCTATCAATGTGTTGGAACTAAAGCTATGTGTTGTTTTACAGGCATATTCATTTATTTGACCATGGCGACCAGTGTTCATGAAAAACAGTCCAACAAAGCCATTTACGGTAGTGCTGCAATTAAACATGAATAAATTTTTATTCAATGTATTCAGTACTCGTAAACTAATTGTTAGGATTCAAAATTAATCCCTTACCACGAAAATATGGAAATGGTATAATCCTAACGAACGAACAAACGGAAAAAAATTGGTTTTAAAAAATAGAAAAAGCTATTGCGTGTATTCTGTATTCAACTTACGTTGTAAAGGTGCGACCGATAACAATCTGCAGGTATACTCTGTGATGTTGAATTTCGTACCATACAACTGAAGTTGCATTGTAGTCGTTGGTAACACGGCACCATAAAGCAACTTGTTCTCCTTGTTTCATAATCAATCTCTCACTTTGGGTTTCGATTTCTTTACCTAGAGCAGTCACAGGAATGGTTTGAAAGTTAGATTTATGGGAAAATAATAAAGCACAAGAAATGCTAATCAATTGTTTCTTGATTTACGTTTGAATGGGAAGCCAAATTCTACGCCATAAAAATGAAATTAAGTAGGATGATATTCCAGTATTATAACAGAAATTAGGAACAGCCAAGATTTTTAGCTTCAACATAAAATTGATGCCTTGTATCATTGTTCATGAGCTCCAGAATAGTCTTACCCTTTGCAGATGCTAGTAAAAGCATTAAGGCCACCAGTGTTTTATAAACCACCATTTTACTCAAATTTTGGAAAAGAACCTGCAAAAAATTGCGAAAATATATAACTGTGATATGAAATACTTGAAAATAAATTATCTTGACATAACTTTACTAAATTAAACTACTTAACAGCACCACCAAGGGTTTTGCTATGAGCAGCACGCGAGTTTGGAACATAAATCATATTAAGTGCCTTCCTTGTAGAAATGGCAAAGAAATTCCAATTTATTGAACATTTTATCCAGTGTGCAGCGACGTGCGCTGTATACACTGCCACCTCATTAAAAAATCCAATATGCTTTTAGCAACAATACGGCCAAATTTTTTGTTGATTTAGTGCATTTTTATTCCTTCTTCTCAAACAAAAATGATTAAAGGTTAGGATTAAAGAACACGAAGGCTTACTGCTAGGAATATTCACATAACAAATAGAAAATAAACCTATTTTTAGCATTAATATTTAAAAATGAATGTTTGTTTTAATGATAAGAAACTACATGAAGTAACTAGTTTTTACTAATCTGAAAAATAAACGAACGGCCATACGTAAATAATTGAAACACAGAAATAAAATTTTACTACTAACCTATACATTTAAGAACTTTAAAGTGTTATCGGAAGTACACATGAAAATCAAGTATATTTTGCCCTTATGAGTTGTACGCAACTCTGCTCAAAGGAATTACAAAGTAGGAACTTTATTTTATACTTAAATTTTTTTCAAGAAGCATTCGTTGAGGAATTGAATGCTTTAAAAAGTACTGTAAGGTCAATCGCTGTCGTCATCAGAAGTTTCAAACATTATTTCTTCATCAGATTCCTATTACAAATGAAAAACAAAATTTAAATTAACAGTTTTGTACACTTAACCAACAGTTTTCACGAATACCGTGACGCCATTGTTGATAGAATAACTGCTATTAATCATCAAAAACTTATGTTAAGTTTAGTACTATATCAAACGCTTCTTTTATGGTCCGTATTTTTAAATTGTAATCAAAGAAAACAAACTGTCCCTTTTTACCTGAAAATGCTGACCGTTCTCGTTGGAAGATCCAATTGTACTAGTTTCAAGAGGCAGCGTCTACAATAAAACCACGCACGAATAATTTTAAATTTTTTGCTGCAATGGTTGAGAATTAAAAACATAATTCACATTTCATGTCATAGCTCAGATGACCAGATACATAATATCCGCCTCACCGTCGTTCATTTTGTATGTACTTTACTCACTCGCTGTACCTTTTCATTTGATAGATCGTTTTGAACCTCCTGTTTGCTGGTGCCGGGCGGCATTGGTTGCTCTTCACTGGCATCATTCTTAACCTGTGTAAAAAGAAATACATACATCCTCAAATTAAGTGGTGGTTTTCTAAATGCAGCTTTAAATAGTTTAAACACAAATGCTTCTAAGAGCTTTGTAAGCCACACATCTAAGGTTCAACTAAAATAAGCTTATTTGCAAAGCAACTGGAAAATGATAGCTACCTCTTGACTATGGATCACCGGTAGAAAAGACTTGCTTGTAGACGGTTTCGGACTTTCTGGGTTAGCCACCACGTCGTTATTCTCCTATAATTAAATCACAAAGTGAAATTTAGTATTGATGATTACTTTAAGCTCTAGCAATCTATACTGACTTATTGTAATCCGTGGAATTCACCATACTTCAGTTACAATTTTTGAATCGGCTGAATCAAGTTGTTCTTGGGAAGAAAGTGGAGGTTGAATAGCCTATTGAGAAGTATTAAAAGATAACCCAAGTCAAGACTTGTTTTTTGCTGTAAACGGTTATCGCTTCTAAACCATTGAAAATGCGATTATCTTAACACGTGACAATGATTTGAAAATTAGGACTTACAGTCTCCTCGACAACCTTTGTCGTAGGAACTTCTTTGCCAGCTTCGTCATCACTTGAGTCAGCCATTGGGATAATTCGGCGTCTCTGAAAAAATGCAACTTTGTTTAGCAAAAGTGCATTCATAATTTTTGATAATTTTAGTAGTATCTAAAGGTGCTAAACTTAAATTCATTTTGTACTGAAAAACTCAATTTGTGTAAACTAGTAAGGTGGCCGTCGAAGTAGTTTAAAAAGTGTAACGTAGATTTAATCCTTTTTAGTAGAAAAAACTTTAAGCACTCTTTTATTAATCCAACCAAATAATGCTTACCTTTTTCATGCCTTTCTGAGGATTCTGGATGTCGTTAACTTCAAAGGTTGGATAAGATTCGATATCGGGACTGATCACGAAACTTTTAAGCTGAAACATTGACAATAAATAAAGCATTGAAAACCTTGAAATGAACTAAATGTAAAATAATGTCTCACCTTATTTGCAAAGTCGTTTTTGGGCTTGCTACATCCGGGTTTACAGCTCCATACCTGGAACTCCAAACAAAATTGAATTATTCCTGGTGTATTATTTTAAGACCAGAGGTTTTCAGAAAAATTTAAATGTACTTTTCAATGCTTTCATTTGTCCACCTTTTGGACTGTTGTTTAATTAAATCACGATTTTAGATAATTTGAATTGTTTTTGTACTCTACCTGGCCCTTTTGAAAGTTTGCTGTGCCAGAATTGGAATCGGATGAAGAACTACGTCGACGCTTCTTACAGGACTCCATAGTCTTTTTATCATGTTTGGAGAGAAGTTGCTTCTTTATAGGTTCCAGTATCTCTTGCTTCTTGGCTGCAGGCTGCGAAGGTACAAGATACATTAATTAATGACAAAAAAACTTTGCAAGTAAACAACGTAAAGCAGTTGATTTTGTCATTTTATAGACTTACCTAGCCTAACAAAAAAAATCCTATACGTATTACACAAAATATTTACCCTGTTTTTTTTCTGCAATCGCTTAAGAAAAACCACAGAAGATGAGCAGTAGTTCATGTCTGTCTGGGTCAGTTTTGCATTCAAAATTTTTATTCTTTGGCCGTCTTCAGACACAATGCATGTAGTATCTTCATTTTCTAAAGCAATCTTCATATTTTGCTTCAGAACGTTAATACTGTGTTTTAAATTTTCACGGACATCCCTGACCATATCGGCTGCAACACTGGCATTTTTCATTTCATAATTGAGTTTGGCTTTTAAATCCCTTGCAGTACTCAAAGAGTACTTAAGGGTTTTAAGCTCCCAATGTTGATAACATTGCAAGGGCTCATTAACGATGAAAATGGAAGAAGTCATCTTGATTTGGTGGATCCTCTGTTTTTTTTTCTGCTAACAAAACCAATTATACAAATTTTCTTAATTTCTTTGCTGCAATGGGACTGTAAGCTTGTTTATGAAACACAAGAGTCATCAGAATGAAGTGTAAGCAAAAAATATTCAATGTTTATATAAACAGGTGGTTTGTAAGTCAAATGAATTCATTTCAACAAAGTAGCAAATCCTAAAGCCTTATTCGTCCCGTGACATAAATATAATGTTAAGACTTCTAGATATTACTCTGGAGATACTTTGAACCATAAGTGTTCCGCGACGAGCGCAGTGTACACTTTGTGAACTAGCATATACTATTATCACGAATGCTATTTTGATCAAAAATCAAGGTTTGGAAAGTTTCCGTGGCATGCTTTTGCAATAGAAATAATGAAGGTGACGTTGTCAGACACCTGCAACCTTAACACGTTGTAATTTGGAACTACTAAAACATTGGGAGTTTAAAGTTTGCTTTATTTTTAAAAAAACATACTAAATTATAATATCCTCTTACTTAAGCATGTAATCAAAATGTACGGTCTAAAAAAAAACTTACTCAAAAGCTTTTACTGAAAATAGAAAGAAAGGTTTTATTTTATAATTATACATAGTTTTCTATAAAAAATGTATCCTACAGGTAAACAAACAAAGAAAAATAAATAAACTAGAGTTGTTTCCGGAATCCACACGATTCAGGCTTGAAAACTTTTGAACTGAAGAAGTAAAATCAGAAAAGTTTTTGTGAGCCTCTTAATATTCTTAACAATTATACAAAAAAAACCAACTACAACTTTTAAACAGCAGAAAGTAGTGTTGGTGGCCTATACTAAAATGTTTGAAATATAAAACAAGATACTTTTGAAACTTTGTTCGTGGAGAAAAAACAACAAAATTAAAGAAGTATTAGAATAGTAAGGAATTCTATATATTTTTAGGTAAACTTCAAGTGATGTTCATGATTCAAGTAAAGAAAAGTATAGTAGAATTTTTTTGTAGAAATAAAGTGTTTGTAAACACTAAACTTCATCGCTTGATTCGTCAGATGTTGTTACAGATTCAGTGCCATCTAAGCTTTCTTCCGAAGCTTCTTGTCCTTGTTGACAGTGGCTAATACATGAAAGCAAACTGAGTAACAGCAAAATGCTGCAAACCACAATAGCTAGTATAGCAAACTTCTTGTCAGTGGGAGTCCACCGGAAACCAGGTCCTAATATAGACCAAAAACGTGTTCATTCAAAGCAAAATAGCCATATACCAACCAGATGGTAATAATGTTCAATTAAATTTCAAAGTCGTACTAGTTTACTACCTTCGGAATCGAAAGCTGGGGGACGTTTTGTGGTGGTCACAGGACTTTTAGTAGAAACTTGATATGTTAAGCCCGTTGTTTTACGCCATAGGCTGGTTTTATCAGCTGAAAAATCTATGAGATAAGATAGCAAATTTAAGTTGTGCAGTTTAATATGTTATATCAATTACTTCAGCCTTAGTTCTTTAGGATGGTATAAATTGATTTTCAGGCATTAATGATGCAAACAGTTTAATTTAGCTTAAAACCCAAGAAATGCAGGCAAAACTTACCAAAAATATTGAGAATAATTGAATTTTTAATCGGGTGCGGATTTTTTGGTGGATTGTACATTGCACAACCGATTTCTTTGTTGTTATTGTAACTGTCTATTTCAAATGTGATTGAACTCATTAAAACGTTTTCCTTTACAAAAACAGTTGGATTTGTAGTTACAATTGGTATCTTATTTATTGTCCAATTAAAAATTGGAAGATATTCCACAGGTGTAGTAAAATTATAAGATGACACGCAGTAAAAAGTTGCATTTTTTCCAACCTTGAGGGTACGAAGATGGAAAATTGATGGAAGACTAAACTCAACATATGTAATTACTTTGAATCTGGAAATATCAGTAATAATCTTTTCATTGTTATCCTTAACGTGGCATAATAATTGTTCTGTTTGTCCAGGGCTTTGACTGTTTCGATATCTAAAATGCTTTTCTTGATATTTCTGGTGTCTGTGAATAACATCATTGCATTATCGTTTTCTGTTTTTTGCTCAAAATCAGTATATATAATGGATAGAATAATAATAATTAATACTGTCTTATATATATTTTACGCTAATCCTCTTACATCACTTTGCTTCCGTGCTCAACTTGTAAAGGAGAGTACCCTGAAAGAAGATGATTCATACGTTGACAACTAACTCTGACGGTTGAATATTTGTATGTCAAAGGAAACCGGCATGGAAGATATACGTCACTATTTGGCTTGGCAAATATCTCAACTTCTCTGTAGCATTCCACTCCTGTGCAAAGTTGATCAAAAATTAATGAGCGAGCTTTTGATTAGCTTGCATCTTCTGAGACATGCACACAGCAACTCTTATGAGGAATGTTTTTAAAAGTGATCATTTATAAAAAATTAACTGAACGAGTATATACGAAGTTATAAGTATTTGCTGCATTTCTTACCCTTGCACACAGTTAACAATAAAATTGCAAAATTAATCATGACGGAGCAGTTCAATTTTCCCATTTTTCACGTTTAAGTTTCCTAGAAGATGGTTGGCGATGGCTGAGAGGGGAAAGGTAAATGGAGTTTTATTTTTACTTAGCTCAGTTTAGAGTATTTTGAGAGTTGGAGTCTACGTATCTCGGATTAAAATACTATATCTGCAAAAGCAAAGCACAAAGACAGTAATCATATTTATATTGATACAATGATTTAAACTGGTATTCAAAAGAGAAGCCAGCACACAATAATAAACTACACGTCTAAAGCTGATTTTCATGAACATGAATAAAGGTGCTTGACCGTGTTCAGTGACAAGCACTGCGTACACGTACGATTTGGAAACATGCGCCTTTCTCAAAGTTGCAATTATAAACTTGAAATAGGTTTTAATTAGTCTTGACATTGCCATAAAATTAAGCTGTAAAAACAAAACACTTACAAATACAATCACTGAATTTATTTTCATCGCTCACATTTACAAGAATAACAATTATGTATTTATCATATGACAAAGAAAAGGACAATTCAAATTTTAAGATTCAAGGAGGAAATGATCTTATTCTACTGACAAGTAGAAGGTAATATGTCAACCGTTATCAAAGTACAACGCTATTCCTAAGGGACAACATGAAATGCTTTTCAATAACATAATAGATTACAAAAAAGTTGATGTTAAATACTACATAACATACGATATAGACGCTACAATACGTATGAAAGCATAGTTTCGTGAACGTAAGCGCACTCGATTTAAACACCAGGAAAGAGCTAATCATTACAGCCATTCAGAGTGCTTGGTGCTACGTTGTTGCTAATTAACTCACGAATTCTCAAAATCTGAATCCTAAGTCTTTCAATCCCCTCGCCAATGTTTGGTGCTCGTCTCAGGTAGTGCTCCACTGAAACACAGAAATATTCAGATTTTAAATAACCAAGTTTATGCCTTCATGCTTTTTAACGTTATAAGAAACACCAAGAAGCTTTCTGCAGTGTTTTCTTCTGTTAAATAAGCCAACAATTTGAGAAAACTTATTAAATTTCGCTTATTAATATTACTCATTTCATTGTAGTAAAACTCTGCTGCTTCGACGGCATTGACAGCCTGCAAGACAACGTCCTTAGGGATACGACGGCGAAGTAGTCCCATGTACCTAATCAGTTCAACCTCAAAGTCGAACAAAGGAGATCTGATTTGAATCATTTCGTCAATAAAATGATTTCGGGTGGTAATGTAGAAGAACCGCGGTTTAAAAGTAGACATTGTCTTGATTACAATAGCAGCAAGGCTTTTACTGCAAAATTTAAAAAGAAAAGGTTATGAAATCGGATAAATTAATAAAAAGAAAAACTTCTGTTATCAAAACCTGAAACACAAAAGGAATATTGAATTTTTGAAAACTACGAAAACAAAATTCGTTAATGTGAGAACACAAATTTTTTTCGTAACACGTTCAGCGACATGCACTGTATACACGTTTAATTTGTAAACAGAAATGGTCTTGTTTTGTAAATATAGAATGTTTATTTGAAAATTTAGCTGTCATCCTTGATTACAAAAATTACAAAAAGATTACTTATTTCAGAGAAAAGTAGTTTGTTCGTCATTTTTAATTTTGTTCAAACAAAAAATGTTATAAACATTTTAGATAGTAAAACTAGAAATAACCATTTATCAATATCGTAATTGTGTTTTTACAAATTTGTTCAAGGAAATATACAAACCTTAAGAAAATCGAGTAATTAGTAAAGGCCTTCGTTTCTCAACTGAACCACATGAGTTACGTAGTTTTAATTTAAAAGAGAAACCTAATTCAATCGCAGGGAATGGACTACGAAAAACCATTCCTGGGTTTCTGGAAAGTGCTCTACCATGATTTGAAAACTTAAAATAAACATACAAAATATTTTAATTCATTAAAAAGCGGCTTGTCTAAAAATTTGACGAGCATAATTATTTCGACATAGATTTTAGTCTTCCTGATCAATGAAGCGAAGGTTGGGCATCATGTCGATTGCCCATTTCTTTGAAACCTGTGAAATTCCCTTATCGGTAGGACTAACAGGATGAAGAACATACCATTCTGCACAGTTTTTTCGAAACCCATTAACTAAAGAAAGTTCTCGCAAATCTGTAGGAACATTAAAATATAGTACATAGAAGTTTTAGTTTAACATGTGCTTAAATTTACTTTTTATTGTAAAAAACTACAAAGAAATAAACTGCAGAAACTTTATGTATTTTACTTGTTAAATCAAGGATTGATGGGTTGATGCGAATATTGTCCAAATAGGACCATTCAAGTGTACTATCTCCAGAAAGTTGGTAAAGTTTAAGAACAGTATCTTCACTAAATCCGGTGAATGTTTTGTCAACCTCCAGACAAGTATTACGTCCCTCAGACCTGAGACCCAATTCTAGCTTCTTCAATGATTTCATTTTCCAAATTATTTTACCAGTCACAATAAAGTTTTGTAAATCAGTTATTCTTAGATTTTCCAGGCGAGGGAACATTTCAAGGATTTCAATACTGATTGTAAACGGCCCTTCAACATCAAGAGCTCTTACAGATGGCGCACAGCCTTTCAATGGAAACCGGTTTTGTTTGTCATATGAGCCACACGATTTTAGTGAAACAACGTGCAGATTTGGAAAATTATGTTCTGATAAATAAAACAGCTGTTCAGTTGCTAACCATGTAGAACAATCGACTTCAATTTCCAACTCTGACAAATGTTCAAGTTTTGGTACTTGTAAAACAAAGGGCAATTCATCCCAAATGTTGAATCGAAGTTGTTTTAGAGTAGATCGACTTGATGTAAGTATTTTTAAGCTCGGGGTTTCAAATTCATAGGCATTGTCTTCAAACAAGTATCGAAAGTTTATCGATAATTTATCAAGATTTGAAACTTTCCCAGCAATCTCTTGGACGTCAGAAATTTGGTCACTATAGGGAATTAGTATAAATTCTTTAAGAATGTGCATTCGATTTAAAAGAACTTTGGTTGCTGCAATATTCCAATATCCTGTGCAGCTTGTAAGATTAGGTGCGGATTTCACCAGTTTTTCTAACATATCGTTTTTGCAGCTAGTTCCTTCCATAATTATTGATTTCAGCGATAGAAGTGAAAGACGTTGGTCAAACGTCGTAGGATAGCCCGAAGGAAGGTTTGGGCATTTAGCGGGATAAGAAACAATATTCCCAAGGGTCAATGCTGATAAACTTGGCAGTCCGCCTAATAGGTTTATGGCAAAAACATAGTCCAAACGACCTTGAAGCTTTATATCTTTGATCATGTGCCCATGGTGTTTCAAGAAGTCCGTTACATCTGAAGAATTGAGCTCACCATCAAACGATAAAGAACATGAGGGAAATGCATCTGATGTAGATATAAGTGTTGTTAAATCCTTCAAACCAAGTCGTATATTTCTGCACAGGTTAAATTCAGATGAACCTTTCAACTTAACTAAACGAACTTCAGAACTATTCCATTTTAATAAAAGTTCAGTTGAAAGATTTTTCCAATCCACGTTCATCAGTCGGCAATTCAAGAGGTCAGCAGTTCTTACATTCTGAAGTATTTTGAGTACAATCTGAGAAATTATAAAATATTACATTTTCAATCACGAAAATTGCTTAAGCGCCAATAATTTATCATTTGAATAAGCATGGGAATGTTAAATCGTTTAAATGGGTTTATTTTTTACCAAAGGATTTGTCAAAGCTTTAGATGAAGCCAACGACTCAAAAGCTGGATCCTCCAAAACTTCGTTTGTTTCATCTCTTGCTTTCTGGTGATAAGTACAACATTTAATTAAACCAATCAAAAAGTAACAAACAGTGTTTTTAGGTTGCTGGACACCAACGTTAATTAGAAATTCAACATTTAAAATTACCAAAGGACGCTCGCAGGCCATCTTATCTTCTTGCGATATGACAACGGAAATCATCGTTCCCTATTTCAGTAATCATTGATAAACAGTTCATAACTTATGACATGAAATTTGGTTTTTAATATTATTTTTGATTAAAGTGAATAAAAAAGTATTTTGATAAGATTACTTTCAATTAGGTGACCATCTTGCCAAATCTGTGTTTGAATTCCAATTTATTTAAGGAGTAAATGACCTAAATTCGTGAAAAATTAGGTAAATCAGGTGAAAAAATTCTTACGCAAAAGTGAAAATTATGGAAAAACTCAACCTTTAAAGCGTAAATATTAAAAAAGGTTGAAAAACAAGTATTTACTACTTGAAATTGAAACTCCATAAATTTGATTGAATGCCAAAAAGCTACTCAAAATGCTAGGTCAGGTTAGGTTTACTACTATAAATGTACAAACGAATTGGATTACAATGTGATTTGAAATTAAAAGTTTGTAATCACGACATACATGCTTAAACTAAATGGCAATATAATTACTATAACCATTCTAAAAAATAGTCTTCTGCAACGTGTTCAGCGACAAGCACTGCATGCACGTAAAATTTTGAAACTTTCAACTTAAGGAAACCAAGGAAAGTTCCGATGATAACTATTTTTAATCCTGATGTTGCTTAGAAAGCAAAGCGTTTAAACAAGTTAGGTATTGAAAATTTAAAAACGACTTCTTAAACAAAAAATTATGTTGTCCAGTCAACATGTGAGAACTTGCATTAATTGTAATTTATTTATATTTTTTATTCGCATAATTACTGTGCAAAACAGCAGATTGTTCACAAGTTTCATCGGAAGAAATTTTTTAGTAAATGCAGTATAAGTAAGCAAGAATTGGTCACTTAATATGTAGTGAAAATTTAAAGTCAAGTTCTGGGTAAACATTTGGTACACTTGCATTTCATTTTTTCTAGGTACTTTTTTCCGTATTTGATTGTCAGCTCTGTCCCCTTTGGCAAATTTTGTCTTGTAAAAATGGCAATAGTGAGCCGACCGTCAATGTACCATTTAGTAAAAGTACAATTGGGCTTGCAATGGTGATTGAGGAACCTCACTATAAAATTTACAAAAACAACAATGGATTACTTATTTTTAAAGCATCACAAAACACAAATCAACACAAACACTGAAGTCAACAAAAACGTTTAGATATGAAGTCAATTGAGCCTTATTAGTAGCAAACCAGCATTAGTGAATTAATAGCCTTTTAAATTCACTTACTATAAGATCCCTCGATTTGAGCGTCCAGAATGTGTCCGTTCACGTAGTCAACCGCAAACATGACGTCATTAGTTCGAATAAACAAATCCTTCTCCCGAATTACCACACCTGTATAAACACCAACACAAGAGCCAGCCTGAATATCCTGTGCAGCTTCAACACCAAAACCCATGGTCTCAGAAATGAAAATCCGAAGATTGTGGAAACTATCACCAGCCGCGCCTATAAAAGGTCTAACATCAGAGTTCTTGCAAAGATGGGCTGCATCTGCTAGACATTCAAAACAGTTCTTCCTATTTTTGGCACAACTTTGATCGGCTAATGGAATGTACTTTGGGAACAACGTCAAATCCTTCAATTCTACACGAAAACACAACCACCAACAAAATGAGTGTCAAGCTATAAGAAAGAAAGCTTATCAGTTAAAATCATTAGCCTTTTATAAAAACGATGTAAAAACTAATACGAAAAATGATGTTATTTATACCTAAAGGCTTGAACCTAAAATCAGGTATTTCATGAAGATTCAAGTTGGAAAAGAAAGGGTATGTCTGATAATTCTCATAGGTCCTCTTTAAGGTTTCATATTTTTCGATAGTTTCTTCACTGACTTGTAAAGCGATAAGGTTTTCACGTAAGGAGAGAACGTCACTAAGATCTTGAAAAATCTCGGCGGATGACTTGTTGCGATCGTAGTATTGACATGGTTTGGACGTCAAACTTTTCTTTCTTGCTTTTTTATCAGTACTATCGGCCATACCGTAATGTTTTTCATAAATAATTGTAAAAAAAAATGTCCGTGAAAATACGGAAAATCTAAATGGATTAGCATACGTTTTAACTTCATATTCTACAAGACTTTTGAACACATCGTTCAGCACACATTTACAATGTCCTTTTTTCTTTCCGGTGGACTCAGCAAGGACACAAAAGTCTAATTTCCCACACCATGGCTTAATAAACGTGTGTGCCATTTATACTTGATATTTTAAATTCACCGAATAACTGAACGCACTTCCACAACTCCTTCGGCAAGTGTCTTCAACAATCGTTACACTGGTCACCTACAAATTCCAATCAGTTATATCACATCACAGATACATTGTACATTAATGATCAACTACCTTTTTATGTTTATTCGTTGACAGACAAAAAGGTCCAAGTTTTAGTCTATGAATGTCTAAACATTTTTTTGTAGTTTCAAGACTAGACAATGTAAAATTGCAGTCAACTATGAAAAATAATCATGTTTTTAAAAATTCGATACTTAGAAAGGGATTGAAATCATTTAATGTTTACCCGTTCGAATTGATGTCAAACTAATCCAATGGAACTGATCCAATTTTTAAGATTTATCCTAAAATAATCATTCAATCACAGTAAGAACATTTAAATACAAATGAATATTTGAAAACAGTTGAAGTTTCAATGATAAATAGAAATAAGAACTACTTAAGGACATCATAAAAAATTGAAGTAATGGTACCCAGTTATTTAACATACAATTATGCAACGTGTTCAGCGACATGCGCTGCATACACGTAAAATTTAAAAGCAACGTGCTTTCTTGGAACTCACGTGTCAGTTAAGATGCTAATTATATTTGTACTGATGATTTTGTATTTTAAGCAGTATGTTTATTTAGAGTACTTGGAATGTTGAAAGATATTCTTTACAATTACAATTTTGTATAAAACTTTTGATACGTAACCTAAGACAGTGTATTTTGTTTGTAATCAGTGTTCAAGTATATTTTATATCAATTAACATTTTTATCATTATTTTTGTAAAGATTTTTTATAAAAATTCTGGTCCAATTTTGCAATTACACTTATCATGTTTTTGCATCTACAAAATCGCATAACCGTCCAACTTACATAATTGTTTAAAATTCACCGCTTGAATAAAATACATAATTCAAACGTTTACCATTTCTTCCAATTCTTCAGTTTTAAACTTGTGAATTTCATAAGTCAGGTTTTCCATCATTTGAAAAGCATACTTCTCACTAACCTTGAGAACTTTTTTAGACAAACCAGAGTCCATGTCATCCTCCCAATCGTCCTCGAACAACCAAATTGTCAGCTTTTTTAGTTCTTATTAAAGATAAACAAACAAACAGAAAAACGTGATCATCAAACTGAATTTCAGTTTCAATTTGTTGAACATTCGTTGTGAAGTATGAATTGATTGTAGTCTAAAAAAAAATTTCAAAAACGGCTTTGCCTCAATTTGGAAATATTTCATGATAAACCGTAATGATTAAACGTTTAACTGTACCTCTGAGCTCCAAAATTGAGGGAAATCGTTCTACTTCTAGGTCTGTCTTAGAAATCTTGATTTGAGATCCATGGCTCTTCAGTAGTTCTTCAATATGAAATAAATCATTCAGTAGAATGCAGACGTCTTTAGAAAATCCGGTAAAGCATGAATTTATACCGTGAAAAGACACCTCGGAACTCTCCAACAGCAGAATGAGAACTAAAGATTTAAGTTTTTTCAAATGGGTCCAAATGGCAGTAGTCACTTCCGGAAAAGCCTCATCGGTGTCGTCAATAGTCAAAGCAACAATTTTCAAGTCGTTTAAGTTTGGGCACACATAAGAAATTTGTTCAATTTCAGTCTCCGTCAGTCCAGTACCTGGGATTTTAATACTCTTTAAATTTGGGAGACAGAACGTGTCTTTAATTTGAGGTAAAGCTTCCGTCCAAGACAGTTTCAGATCTACATTAAAAAGAAGGCAAAACTATTCAATGAAAGCGCAAAAGGTCGCGAGTCATCACGAAATTATGCCTTAATGTTTTTACAACGTCATAGAGTAGTCAAGAAGTATGGAAGTCAATTAAATTACCAAGAAACTCCAAGAGAGGAAAAATTTCATCCATTTTTCGCCCTTTAGGCAAAAGTGGCACTTTGGATTCTTCCACATCCCAAACAAGCAAACTAGTGAGTTTGCTAAACTTTGGAAGACGAAGATCTGTCAAAAATCCCAATGGCTGCATGACCAGTCGATTTACAGTGTCCTTGATGGATTCAAAAAGATTCGATAAGAACTCCGCTACATCTGACAATGGGCTTTCATTTTTACAAATTGGTGACACGAGCAAATGTAATTCCTTCAATTCAAATGTTGTAACTACATAAGGCGTTGTTTGAAACTCTAGTAAAAGCTCAGGATGTACATAAATAAAAGCAGCTTGTAGAAAACAAAGTTTTCCAAGTGAATGGAGAAGTTGGAAAGTTTGAAATGAATCCAGATGACAATTACGCAAAGGCAGAAGCTTTTTTAGATTAGTAGATGAACGCAGCAAATCAGTAGCAATTTCAGTGCATTCAGAAAATAAATTTTCGTCAAGATAAAGGACATTCAGATATGGCAGGGTTATCTCTGGGGTTTGATAATTTGATGCTTTTGGAAAGAGCTCAAGTCGTTGATAAGCCAAAGCAGTATCCGACGATCGGCTATGAGGTATTTGTAGTGTTGGGTTATGTGAAATATGAAGACCAAATTCCTGGAGTTTGGGTAGCTGATTCAAAAGTAAGTTTCTCAATCTTTCTGCTAATTGTGTCATGAAATCCATGTAACCTATATTGTTCACCTCCAATTTCAAACATTTTACATTTTTACCAAATAATGAAACGAATGTTTTCCAATTTGCATGATCGAAAAAAGAATATTCAATATCATGAAGAATAAATCGAGTGCAAACTGGCATTTCATTTGAGTTTTTAAAGCATTTGATAAACTGTTCCAAGCATTCTGTTTTCTTATTACTTCCACATATTTTATGGCTTCCATTTTCGGCTTTGTGAGGCCTGAATCCAATTTCTACATGCTTTCTGGATTGAAGGATACCTCGGGCAATTTCATTCCACTGCCGAGACACCAGACGGGAAGTCAGGATGCTTTTATCATTTAAATATTGGACAATGTGCATCAGCATCTAGAAAACAAGCAAATGGTTAATTTTTAAAATGTTTGCCAGAAGACCAAATTTAATGAATCTATACATAAAGAATTCTGAGCCTGTTTGTTAAAATGCTTGATCTGCCGGTAAAATTTTGGACTTTTACCTCTGGCGGTAATGTATCAATAAAACATGGGTCGGAGGTCTCTGTACAGCTTTCAATCTCCAAAATTGGCTGTTCCTTGAGTTTTTTCTCCATTTTTGTATCTTCCGTGTTATCCAGTGTTTTGATTATCTGCAAAGTCAAATACGAAAGGTTAGTTTATCTGCTTTATCAGCATTCAACGCAAGAATTCTGAAAAAATGATTGTACAAAATGCACAAATAGCGAGACACGAACATTTGATGAGGCAATACGTAACCTAATCTAAAACGTGTTCAGCGACAAGCACTGTATACACGTACTTTATGGTCAAGAATCCAAAACCAGTAACTTTTTTCATTGTTCCTGAATGGTCGTAAAGTTTGATTTTATTTCAGAATAAGCATATTTATTTTGCCATTTAAAAAATTCACTAGAAACATTTTTGTATGCACATTGTAAAATAAAACAGAAATAAAGAAATTTATAGTAAGCTTAACAAACAAGTACTTATTCATAACTTTTAGGATAAACTAGAAAATGGGTTACAAACATTTTTTGCATTAATTAAAAAAACGTTTTTCAAAGGGGATCAAACATCGCAAATAACTCAAGAATACGTTTTCAAAGTAAATATAGTAGAACATTAAGTAGAACCTGTCTAGCACATTAAACAAATGTCTAACATAGTAAACTGCAGCAACGTATCTTGAGCAAGCCACAAAAAAACAATTAACAGGCTCCGGGAAGTTACAAAATATTGTGAAGTATTAAAAAATTCATCTTTAAATTATAACATGAGATACATTAAATACTGATTTAATTACATTATTTATAACGTAACCAGTTGAAACGTTAATGTAAATAAATAAAAGGAGTAAAAAAATTGTAGAAAAAGCATACAATAATGGCTAACATAGGAAATCAAAACTTGAAATTATCATTTGAGTTCACTCAGAATTTTAACTATGTGGAGATGCGGAATCAGATCAAGTGTCCATCTCTTCAAGACATACGAAAGACCCTTGTTGATGGGATGGTTCAGATACTCACAATCTAAGCCCTCGCTGTAGTGGGAAAATCCATTGCTAATACACAGCTCCTTCAAATCTGTAAACATTATAAAGTTGAAACCAATACTTTATACAATTTGTAGTTTTACATGTATTAATATATATTATGCTTTTGAATTACATAACGAGAAAATCAAATACGATAAAGTTGGTTAGGTTTGTGTTTAACTTTACTTGTTAAATCCAGAATTGAGGGGTTAATTCGTCGTCTTTCCAACACTGACTTTTCAATCTTTGTTTGTAGACCGAGCTTGTGAAAAAAGCGGATAGTCTCTTCATCAAATCCAGAGAATGTTTTTTCCACCTCCATAACTGTATTTACAGTATCTGTCAGCATTCCTAATTCAAGCTGCTTGAGTGAAGTCATTTGCCAAATGATTTTACCAGTAACAGGGAAGTTTGGCATTTTGGTGATTCTCAGATGTTCAAGTTGAGGAAACATTTCTAAAATTTCCACACTAATTTCAAACGGTCCACGAACATCAAGAAATTTTACGGATGGTGCAGAGCCTTTCAGAGGAACGGGGTACCATTCTTCACTACCTGTAACATCTTTCAGTATAAGAGTATGAAGGTTTGGAAAACACTTTTTAGATAATTGATAGAAACTGCCCCTTGCTAGTCGGGTAGTACAATTTACATGTATTTGCAGTTTCCACAAATTTTCAAGCCTTGGCCAATGAATAGTAAAAGGCAACCAATCCAGCATAACAAACTTGATTTCCTTTAATGTTGATTGATTTGTTGTTAGCATCCTAGAAATTGGTGATTCTAATTTATAAAGGTTTGCATCCGTTCGATCCAGCAAGTTATGAAAATCGATATGCAGTTTACTAAGATTCGAAATCCTTTTCACAAACTCTTTTAGGTCAGACATGACATGGTAGGGAATGAATTTAAATTCCTTCAGAACATCCATTTTATTTAAAAGAATTTGGGCCATATCAAAATCCCAATGACCTGTACAGCTACTGAGATTGGGGGAGGTTTTAATTATTTCTCTTAGCATGGCTTTGTTGTAAGTGAACCCGGCAATTACTATTGATTTCAATGATGAAAAAGGAAGATGCTTGTCAAATTGAACTGGAAGGTTTCCTGATTCCCATATTAAGTGATTACCCTCGAAGCCATAGTTATCAAGGATCAAGGTTTCTAAATTAGGAACTTTTGCACTTAGTAGCATCAAAGCGGCATTATAATCAAAATGGCCCTCTAGATTCATCTCCTTAATTATTTTTCCATGTAACTTGAAAAACATTTTTGAATCCGGAAGCTTGAGGTCCCCATCGAAGCCAAAACTAGAGCATGGAAATCGATTTGATGTAGTCAAAAGAGTAGTCAACTCCTGCAATTCCAACTTCTTGTTTCTAAGGAGCACAAATCCCGTTGAGTTCTTCCGTTGTAGGAAATTAACATGGAAAGCATTGCGCTTCAGTAAAACCTCAGTTGACAGTTTACTCCATTCTAAATTGAGCAGGCGGTAGTTTAAGAGGTCCTTGGTACTTAAATTCTTAAGTATTTCAATCAAAACCTATGGAACCATAAAGTAAGTAACCCATTGAAGAATGATCATAATTTCAGAAAAAATACTCAATTTTGTATTTGTATGTAAGCTAAAAAGACAATAAGAGTTCTTTTCCATGTTTCAGATTTCTGAATTCTATTTGGTTACTTACTAAATGATTTCGCAAGGCCTTGGTCTCTGCTGACAGTTCGAAATTTTGATTATGGTCAGTTTCCTCTGTTTCATTACTCTGACTCTGTGTATAAGTATAATAATAAATCATTAATTGGACCGTAATTTGTTTAGCAGTGTTTCAAGTTGAAATTGTACATCTTTCATGTCAAAATTGAAATAAAGCTTCAGCTCAAAGTTCCAGCTTACCATGGGATATTTTGAAGCTTCTTGGCCCTTTTTTGATACAACACCGGATATCTTCTTAGTCTATTCAAAAAATTAAAGAAACCAATTTAAAAGCGTTTTTTTGCAATCTCTGAACATTAAAATATGAATATATATTATATTTGAACACCATTTGGACATGTAATAGGTTCATTTGAATTTTTATAACATTCTATTTTAATTTGATAGTAATACTGAAACAACAAAAACATTTTCTTACGCTTGTGTCCATTTTAGGAACGAGGTTTTATATTTCAAGTCGACCCTGGGATAACAGATCAGTGGAAGAGAAAGGAAACTAAAATCACACAAAATACAGATATTAGATAAGTAATTAATATTTTTGAAGAACTCGAAACTAGAAAATTCGATAATTGTACTCCAAGTTATGCCACTTGTACATTAATTATGGAAAACAAGAACAATGATTAGACTAAAGTTTGTGATGCAGCACAAAACTGACGCATCAAGACAATTTGACCTAAAACGTGAAGGTACACAAGTATGTTTTCACAACGTGTTCAGCGACAAGCACTGTTTACACGTACTTTATGGTTAAAAATCTAAAACAGATAATTTTTACCGTGGTTTCTGATTTGTGGTTAATTGTTTTTCAAATTCATAATGGTTAAATTTATTTCGGCTGTTACAGAATTTACTAGAAACATTTTAGCATGCAAATTGTACAATAAAATCAAACATACCAATGATTAGTAAACTATGCCTTGTGAAGCTCAAAAATTACTTGTAATTTTGTTGAAAAAATACAAAAAGAAGTTTCAAAATACACAAACATACTTTTCATTATTTTCAATGTATCCCAAAGTAAAAATGATATCCATTTTTGATCAAACAATGGAAATAACTCAGTAATACATCTTTAAAGATAAAATATATAATAGTTGAGAATACTAAATAAAACCTGCCAAACACATTAAATGAATATACTAGACATTTTAGAAAAGTAAAGCCATAAGCTGCAATAGTACTGAGTTAGGCTTACGGGTAAAAACAAAAGGTTCTAAAAATACAATTTCAAAGGCTTACATTATTTATCTTATACATTATTAAGTGTACATCATTCAAAAATATGTGTGCCGTCCTTACCCTTTGAAATGTTAAGGAATATAAATAAAAAAAATGAAAATGTATAAAACAGCTGATAAGCTGGCTACTTTAGTAATTGAAAACTTGAACGTGTGTTCCCTCATAGACAGCATATTGGTTGAGTTTAAATCGATCTTCAACTATGCGGAGATTTGGCATCTTGTCAAATGTCCATTTCTTTGTAAGATATGAAATACCTTTACTGATTGGATACTTGTCAAGGTACTTGTTATCTAATTTTTTGCTGTAGTAGAAAAATCCGTTTCTAATACGCAGTTCTCTCAAATCTGTAAAAATAATAAAGTTCAAACCCAAACTATACACAATTTGTAGTTTCAAATGTGCTTAATATTATGTGTTTGAATTAGATGAACAGAAAATTAAGTTCGATGAAGTTATTTAGGTTTGTGTTTAACTTTACTTTTCAAATCGAGTATCGAGGGGTAAATTCGACGTCTTTCCAATACTAATTGGTCAATACGTGTTTTCGGATCAAGCTTGTGGAAAAACCGGATGGTGTCTTCGCTAAATCCAGAGAAGGTCTTCTCCACCTCCAGCACTTTATTTACCCCCTCGGCCAGCAATCCTAGTTCAAGTTTCCTTAGGGAACTCATTTGCCAAATGATTTTTCCAGTTGCAGGAAAATTTGGCACCTCAGTAATTTTAAGATGTTCAAGTTGTGGAAACATTTCCAAAATGTCCACACGAATTTCAAATGGTCCACGAACAGCAAGAGACTTTACGGATGGTGCTGATCCTTGGAATGGGATTTGGTAAGGTTCTTCATCATATGGTTCAGAGTATAGTAATAGAGTATAAAGATTTGGAAAACTATTTTCAGACAACTGAATGTACCTGCCCCTTGGCAGCTGGGTACAACCATGTATTTGAAGTTTCCTCAAATTTTCGAGACGTGGCCATTGAATTACGAAAGGCAAACGATTATCCATAACAAACTTGATTTCCTTTAATGTTGATTGACTTGATTTGAGTATCCTTGAAGTTGGAGATTCTAGTTGACGCAGATTTTCATCCGTTAGACTCAGTACGCCATGAAAATCAATATCAAGTTTATCAAGATTGGATACCTTTTCTGCAACCTCTTTTAGGTCAGACATGACATGTCGGTTCGGAATGAGCTTGAATTCCTTCAGAAGATTCATTTTGTTGAAAAGAATTCGGGTCAAATCAAAATCCCAATACCCGGTACAGGTACTTAGTTTGGGAGCAGTTTTAATTATTTCTCTTAGCATAGCTTTGTTGTAAGTACACCCGGAGATGACGATTGATTTTAATGATGAAAAAGGAAGATGCTTGTCAAATTGAACTGGAAGGTTTGATGACTCATATTCAAAGTTGCCAGGGTTACTAAGGATAAGTGTTTCCAAGTTTAGTGCTTCATCACTTAGGAGTTTCAAGATGGCATTGTAGTCGAAATGATGCTGCAGCTTCATCTCTTTGATTTGTTGACCATGTAGTTTGAGAAAAAGTTTTGCATCAGGCACATTTAGATCCCCGTGGAAAGCAAAGCTGGAGGTTGGGAATCCCTTTGATGTAGTCAAAACACTAGTAAGCTCCTGCAGAGCCAGGTTTTTGCTTTTTTCCAGTACAAATTCTAGTGAGCTTCCCCAATTTATTAGACAAACATGTAAAGCATCCCGCTTCAGTAAAACCTCAGTTGACAGTTTACTCCATTCTGAATTGAGCAGCCGGTAGTTTAAGAGGTCCTTGGTACTTAAATTCTTAAGTATTTCAATCAAAACCTATGGAACCATAAAGTAAGTAACCCATTGAAGAATGATAATAATTTCAGAAAAAATACTCAATTTTGTATTTGTATGTAAGCTAAAAAGACAATAAGAGTTCTTTTACATGTTTCAGATTTCTGAATTCTATTTTGTTACTTACTAAATGATTTCGCAAGGCCTTTGTCTCTGCTGACAGTTCGAAATTTTGATTCTGGTCAGTTTCCTCTGTTTCATTACTCTTACTCTGTGTATAAGTATAATAATAAATCATTAATTGGACCGTAATTTGTTTAGCAGTGTCTCAAGTGGAAATGGTACATCTTTCATGTCAAAATTGAAATAAAGCTTCAGCTCAAAGTTCCAGCTTACCATGGGATATTTTGAAGCTTCTTGGCCCTTTTTTGATACACCGGATATCTTCTTAGTCTATTCAAAAAATTAAAGAAACCAATTTAAAAGCGTGTTTTTGCACTCTCTGAACATTAAAATACGAATATATATTATTATATTTGAACACCATTTGGACACGTAATAGGTTCATTTGAATTTTTATAACATTCTATTTTAATTTGATAGTAATACTAAAACAACAAAAACTGTTTCTTACGCTTGTGTCCATTTTGGGAACGAGTTTATGTATTTCAAATCGACCCTGGGATGAGAGATCAGTGGAAGAAAAGGGAGCCTAAATTCACACAAAATAAAGACATTTCATAAGTAATTAATATTTTTGAAGAGCTCGAAACTGGAAAATTCAATTAACATAGCCCAAGTTATGCCACTTGTACATTAATTATGAAAAACAACAACGATGATTAGACTAAAGTTTGTAATGCAGCACAAAACTGACGCATCAAGACAATTTGACCTAAAACATAAAGGTACACGAGCATGTTTTCACAACGTGTTCAGCGACAAGCACTGTTTACACGTAAATTGTTCTTCAAATACATCGTGTAACCATTTCAAGAAAGATCTGGATTAGAAAGCTTAGCAACGATTTATTGATGAAACAGTTTTGTTAACAATGTTTTCCTATGTCAAATATTTGTTACATTGATTTTCTTCAGGTATACTTAAATATAATGAACAAATGAATTTTTTATACAAACTATAAATATTTGAAGATTTTGACATCCTTTCAAAAATGTTGAGGATACTTTTACAAGACTCGGAGTTAAAAAATTAGTTGCTCTCAAAAACTGGATGCATTGAAATAAAATAATGTCGTATTGGTTCAAAAAATTAAAGAAACACCAGTTTGCCAATAAAATGGTCAAGCACATTTAATAGTTATAGAATCGCTGCAGTTTTGGATGATTTCTGGTAGAAGTAAAATGAATATGGAATTCCTGAGAAGGGTTTTTCCTTTTTCCTGAACGCAAGAATCTCTCATACCCATATTAAAAACCACCCTTAGTCGTTGCAAACCTGTAAAGTACACAGAAAGAAGGACATTATCATTAATGTAGTTTGATTGTTTGTAGGTTAAACTATACTGATTTGCTAAGTTTTTCAGTACATACGTATTATTCTTCAAAAACGAGCACATAATTTGGAAATAAGTTTTATCATATGGTCTCTATACATGGCTTATTATACATCAATAATTTTAAAGAAACATTTCAATTACTTTGCAAGTCTGCAATTGAGAAATTCCGGGATTCTCCAAGCACCGCCTCTTCTATCAATTTTCCTATTTTTATTCGTTGTCTGATGTTGCGAACAGCATTGGATGTGTAGCCAGAAAATGCAGAGTCGAGTTCCCAAGGGCCCTGTGTCATATTGACTGAAACTTCCAATGTAAGTGAGATTAGGAATCTGAATGAAGTCCATAAAATAGGAGCTATATTCCAAAACTTATCCTCGATCACATCGAGCTGCAGATCAGAAATATTGGGACAAACTTCTTTGACTCGCTTCAATACATTTGGAGTTTTGTCCAGGTGAAAAGTGAGACCCAGCCGGAGGCAGCGGACATTTTTTAAGCAGGTATTACGATCAAAGAAGCGATCCATAAACTGATTGCTCCATAACTCATCCAGTTTGAACTTTAGGCTGGTCAAAGATTCATGGCTAAACTTGATACCATAGTATACGTAATCCACCGCCTTCTTTTCCACTTTACGTAAGCTCAGAATCTTATCACAATTGATAGTCAATTTCTGTAGTCGGACATTTTTCATCAGCAGTTGTGGAGATGCAGCAGATTGGTCACAACTCATGGATCTAACTTGAAATTTCTTGATAGCCGATGAAAAGCCTGCATTTATGAATATTTCTATTGGTTCAAACTGGTTTTTATCATTACCCCATGAACCACTATGCTGAAAATGGCTTTTTCTTTGTACATGTTTAATGTTTGGTGCACAATGAAGCATGTTTTTCAAAAAGATTGAAAATGATCCAAAATTATCTGACACGATTACCAAGCTACTCAGACGATCCAATAGTTGTTGATTTGTCTTTTGTTGATGAAAGTTTCCTTCAATAAAATTTTCCTTAAGCAAAAGCCGTCGATCAATTATTTCCAAATACTCAATACTCGGGGCGAACTGACACAAGAATTTCAGGAATTTTGAAAAAAACTGAACATCTTCATCCCATAATTGAACAACTAGTATCTTCATGTTGTGACCAAATAAAGACAGAAAATCTCTCACTTTTTGTTCGTTGAATGCTAATGGGCCACGGAAATCGAAACGACACAGTAGACTTGGACGAAAGGCCGTCTCCCTCATACCAAACACATGGGAAAAGTCCTGTAAGTACCGGTCTTGGAATTGGTTTCCAATGCGACATGTCGTCCACAACTTAAATTCAACATGAACGACAAGTATTGACGTCTTTTTATTTTTTAATTTGAGCTGCAGTAGATGACAGGCAACTTCATTATATCTATGACCCAAAACTCTACATCTGAGTATTGTTTTAATGTCCACGTATGCAAACATGTGGAGCAATACCTATGGACAATAAATCCAAATAATTTATTCGTGAAATGAATAACTAATGCACTCAATTAGATTTTGTATCTGCTTGGATTGTTAATAAGAATATCGTAAAAATTACAAAGTACCTCATTTGGTAATAGGTCCATTTCAAAACCGCTGTGTGGACCAACCTCCGTATCGTTTTGAGCCAATTCGGCGCCCTTAAAATCCAAAACAAAGAATTTTTTTATTACTTGGGCCAACTTCGTAATCACATCTAAAGGTTGATAAAAAGTTTATTTTCAAAAACTATAACCAAAAAAGCTCAATTACCTTAGTTTCTAATTTTGGACAACCTGGAATAAGCCGGGTTCTTTCAAGTGCCTTGGAAATAGCCAACTTTTCAATCTCCTCCTGAACAATTCGCTTCCGGGGATTGGTTTCTGTTGTAGTACAGCGATGTCGAAAAAACGTCCCTAAAGAAGTAAATCCAGTGTCACATCCATAGCAGAACAAGTCTTGCAATTTAATAAAAACATCGACGCTATTTTGAATTACTGTGAAAAGATTTGAAAACAAAGTGCATTTTTAGTGTTTTAATTTTTAATGCTAAAAAGTCATCTGAAATACTAGTTTTTTTTAATGAAACATTGGACCAAAATGGTGAATTAACCTGATGATGCTGTAGATTTTGATGGTAAATTCACATCCCTGGTAGTTCTACACACACCATGACTACCTCTTGGATCTTCATTCTGCAAGTTTTTTCTCAAAGACATCATTTCAAGACTTCTTAACTTATGATCCTACAATTTTATTAAAACGATACAAAATTCATTAAAAAATGGTTCAAGGTAGATTCTGAAAAAATAGCCTAATAACCTAACTTAGTATTACAAACACGTGTAGACTACCAAATTCATTTGGCAGGCAATACCATCTTCAGCTTTTGTGACTCAAAGAACCTGCATTTACATAAATCAACAAGCGTTCAGCGACAAGCACTGTGTACACTTAAATCCTGTAAATGATTTTTTCCATTAAGTTTTTTCATAAGATGACTCTGCTATATACGGTGATAACGGCCACAGCTACGGAACAAAAGCCTGAAATTTACAAGCTTCTTCTGGACACCTATTCCAAAACGTGGATTGCTATTGGCGGGAATTGATTTAAAAAGGTGTTTTTTTAATGGTGGGTGTTAATTTAAAAAGGTGTATTTTGAATGGTGGGTATTTATTTGAAAAGGTGTATTTTAAATGGTGGGAATGGGTTATAAAAGGTGTATTTTAAATGGTGGGTATGGGTTATAAAAGGTGGGTGTTTATTTAAAGAGGTGTATTTTAAATGGTGGGTATGGATTTTAAAAGGTGTATTTTAAATGGTGGGTATGGATTTTAAAAGGTGGGTTTTTATTTAAAAAGGTGTATTTTAAATGGTGGGTATGGATTTTAAAAG
>JAQGBI010000053.1:0-38926 GCA_034698325.1 Sminthurinus elegans | reverse complement strand
ATTCTCATGGGTTATAGCATATTCGTCGTACCTTGATCTATTTTTTGATGTGCGGATCATGAAAATCCGTTCAGCCGTTCGGGCCTCAAAGCAGACACAAAAATCCCCATTAGAATAACATAGGGAAAATATATGAACTCCCCCTTAAAAATGCATAAGTATTTCATAAAACTTTCAATGATATAATTGATCATAATATAATATATTATACGGTATATTATATGCAACTCACCGATAAAAAACATAATTGCAAACCCTCCAATATCTGCAGCACACTTGAAATTTTCAAGTTGTTGGTGATAAAAATAAATAAAAAGAAACACTATAATTAATATAATTGATGAAAAATATAACTTTGTATTTTACAGTTTACAGTATGTACGAAATCATGCTTTCGTCTTACTCTTGATAAAGTAGCAGATAACTGTGTCATAGTCTTGTTGAATGAAATGTATTTGAATATTTTAATCCAAGCAATAAAAATACAGGCAGCTACACAATCTTGGTACACTGTAGCAATGAACCCAATGTGTTCAAAACTTATGAATTGGTTGGTTTCAATGTTTAAACTTTCAAACATTGCAAGAGAAAGAAAATAATTATAAACTCTTAGTGTTATAGCTGCGTACGAGAAACCTGCAATTTGTAAAGTTTGCACATTATGATCATTGATAATCTCGTGATGATGGAATCAAAATAGGGACAGGGACAGGGAGCGCTTTCACTATTCTATTATTACATGTTCACTATTCACTTCTACTTTCTCTGTACTGCTCACTACTATGGTATATAATCTACTGAGTTTAGTATTTATCTAAATGTTACAAATAACGAGATTATTCTAAGATTTGACAGCACATGGTCAAATATTTTAACTAGAAATTATTATTGTTTTGATTGTACCTAAAATTCCCAAATCCATCCAACTCCAGATAGAAGTAAAGTAGCGTTTGCAACCCAAGTGACAAAATTCCAATACTTCTTGAATTGTATAGTACATGGTGAATATACAGAAGATTATTTCACAAGGGAAAATTACATATTTCTCAACCCAGCTACTATACTGTATCAAACTTTTTTTTTTAAAAAAAAAAAAACGATACTTAATTATTTCATTGATAATATTTATTTTGTAAAGCCTTTGAATTTTTGATGGTTTGAAAACCAAGCAGTTACATTAATTTATCCTATTTGGTATGCAATAGAAAGAAAGAAAATACCTCACAGTTCGCAATTTCCAGTTTGTATAAACTCCTCCAGTAGCTGGGCACTCCCATACTAATCTATAGTTACAAGGTTCAATATAGAAATCCATCCTTGTTAATTGTGCACATTAAATGCTTTGAAATGTCAAATAATATCATATTATTTATTATTTTTATATCATATTACTTGACAATACAAAACAGATTAATATTGGCATTATAGACTGTAAAGTCCAAAAAGACTGCACGTGTAGCTCGAGTTATCCAGTGTTGTTCTGTGGAAAAAAGGAAAAACAATCATATAACTTGCTACTGAGGAAGCATAAGTAATACTTGTCCATCAAATTACTTATAATATTATGTCATTTATGATGAGTTCCATTTGAAAAAAAATCTTTGAGTAACATACTTTTCAGCTCTCTAATTGCTTCTAGAGACAATTCCGCGGCATTCTTCTGTTGATTTTTATCTGCAGGTCTGTCGACTTCTATTGAAGGCAATCCAGATGAATGTTTAAAAATAAAAGTATAAGTACTACGAATCATCTCATCACTCATTACTCTTAGTACATTTTATGGAGCATGTTGTAAAGAGAGACGGTCACTTTCTTCCGTCATACACATGCAAACAGGTAGGCTAAACTCCCCGTTTGAATACATTTAAATCCTACAAAACTACGGTTCGCTGCAGCGTACCATGTATGACGGAAGAAAGTGACCGTCTCTCTTTATAAAAGTACATGCCATGATATATATCTTTTGTACATGCCATACCCAACTGGATGTAACTTCCTCCTCCGGAATACCAAGCTAGCTTTCCGTAATATGATGTCCCATTTAGTTGCTCCTCCGTGAAATATTCCCATCTGATTTATAATAAACGTTGATGGATGAATGTGTGACTGTTTAAGCGTGAGCGTCCTGTATACCTACTAATTTATGTTTAATTTTATATTTTATAAATCTTACGCTGTTCCATTAAGCTTTTTCCAGGGGCTTGTTGTGTCTTCATACTTTTGTTCATAAGGGGCATAACATTGACGAACCTATATGCATACACATTTGAAATTTACACTTTACAGTACACAGTATACATTATATGTACATGGTGTACCAGATGTACTATATATGTATATATACATGTATAGTGATGTTTATAACAATATTTGTTTCCTGTTTGATATGTGCACTTACAAAACGACGATACATGGCTGCAACTATACAAGAACCGGGTTTTACTCGAAGCTGTTTTAATTCCATATTCCATTAATACAATAATTTGTTCACGACAAAAGATACTTCAAAAAATATTGATTTCCTATTGATGAATCATTTTTGCTCAAAACTCGAAATAGGGGTAATCAGTTATTAACCTGTCGAACTCGCGGTGCTCCAATGAGTTTATTCTCAAACACAATCCCATTTTTTGTGACATTTCTAGGATAAGGAGCTATTTACAATAAGTGAAACCAGAAGAGATTATTATTTGACGGGCTGTAGCTTATATTTTTTTGTAAAATGTACCGGAACCAAGCACCAAGAACATAATAATTGTAATTCTTACTGTATTTCGTATTTTCTAAATTCAAAGAAAATTTGATCACCTCTTATGCCATCATCGTACAGTGCTTGCCAATAAAGTCCTGAAAGGATTAAAAAGCTTAGCCTGTTTTAAAATTTAATGCATTTCCGTTTACTGTAATTAGTAAAAATTCAAAACCGATATTGCTCACCATTAATCATAGGGCCTTCAGCATACTACTAAAACAAATAGAATACAAAATACGATTTATTTACATGTTTGCCAAAAACTTTGAAAACATTGTAATGGTACTATTTTCAGATATATTATGTAAAAGGTAAAATATGTAACATATTATATAAAGGTCAAAGTTAAATTAATTTACGAGCCAAAAGTTGTTGACAGTTGTGGACTCTCTAAAACAATGATCAAACAAAAAACAACATTGGTTATCATAAAACTTTGAAAACATAAGTTGGCAACATTTACGATGTACAATGTATAAAAAAAAATAAGTCATCGGCATTCGGCCTATTATTCGTATGCGTATATATATATGCATTAAATACAGAATGATTTTAAAACAGTTTGTCATTCAAAAACGTTCACAAAACCATGTTCATTTTGACCGTTTAAGCATACACAATACTCAATACTCTATTAAATGTACACTTAATATTCATACCTGAATGTTTTGTAGGAATCCGTTCCAGGAATCTATTTTATAAATCAAATGAAATGATAGATTTATGTATATATATGTATCAGTAGTAATTCATTAATATGCATTGGCTAAAAACGAAGAGTAATTCTGTAACTTACTTCTGAGTCTATGAATAAATCCGTCATGATTTTTGTAAAATAATACGTGGATGAAGTTGAAGTTCCAAATGCGAGTATACAAACTACGATTAAGTATACTACATAAATACATAGCTCTCGTATCGTTACTCGAATGTAAGTTTCTCGGTCTTTGTCATATGCAAGTTGTCGAGTGCCGAAAACTATGAAAAGTTAACACGGAATTTCCAGTTAGTGAATCATAAATGTAAGAGTAGTTTCTAGTAGTATCTATAAACGAAAATAAAATGACATATTTGTCGAGAAATGGTGGAATAGTAATTGCAAATGACATTAACTGGAATAAATGCATCCCAATCCTTTTCTTTTTTCGGAAGGATGAGTATAAATAGATTTCTTCTTTTGTGGGCTGGATTTCGGATTTCTTTTTTTTGGATTTCGTCTTGGTGGACTTGTGCTGGTACTTTTTGGACTTTCCGGAGCAGTTCGAGGAGTTGATTCTTGTGATTTCCAAATTTCGTAATCATCTGGAGGAAGAGCTTTTCTGCTTGACATTTTTAACTTGTGGCTAATACTTTGACTCTGTAAGATCTGAAGTTTTGAACTAAATATTATGAATTGTACATGTACGATAGTAAACTGTGTATTTCTTCTTTCTATATTATGTTCTCTAATTGAGCTACTGAGAAAGACAAATACCTCCAGAGTTTCCATGGAAATTAACCCATTTAAAACAGTACTTTAAAAATAAAAAAACTTTCTGGAGGTATTTGTCTTTCTCAGTAGCTCAATTACTATAATAATTGCTAATACATTTGATCAATTATAAATTATAAAGTATAAACAATTATTATCAATATGTTTTATGTTTATTCTTCTCATATAATCCACAATCCACAGAATCCAGAGTCCATGCACACTTTTTATTTTGGCAGCGGACTCTTTATGCAAAATCTTATGTGTCGTGGAAACTGGAAACCCTTTGAATACGAGCTACACTGATTTTTAAATGGAATTTCTACGACAACCCAAGAGGATGCTGATGGAAAAATTATGTCATCACACACACACACACACAGCACTGAAAATCACTTTTGTGTATATACTGTGTTTTGCAAAAGGCAGTTTACTTTACCGTATACCTAGGTGCGTTGGTGTTTTCCTTCTAGTCGTTACGGCTATCACATTTTATTATAGTGAAAGCGGAAACATAAAAATTTGTTTCTAAAATAAAAGAGAAAAGTCTCTCTCTTTGCCTCTGATGGTCTCTGGTGAAGCTCATGCTACTGTATACATAGTACATAATTTTAAATTTGAAATGTGAAAGATGAATAAAAACACTTTGATTTTGGTAACTAACTAAAAGATGAAATGAAAAAATAGTTTTTTGCTTTCTATAGTTTCTAGCGTATTGAAAAAGTGAGGTGAAAGTGATGCTTTTACTCACATGTGGACATTTTTATTATATATACGCACATTATGTACATTATGTGTACAGTCTATAGGTTACAGGTTACACAAAAATAAGTTGCAATAAAGTTGAAATCGGAATCAAAATTCTAAATTGTATAGTATTGAATTATAACGTTCCATTCTTTGCACTTTGCATTCATACAAAATTCTCGTAGTACGAAATGCGTATATGTCCTAACTACGCACAGTTTATGCTCACAATCAGTATACATCACAATTTGTGATTCACAAATCACAAGATGTTACTTACTAAATATTTTGAAATTTCAAGGCACAGAAACTTTTATAACCATATTTTTTGACGTATGGTATCACATAAAATGAATCAGTGATTATAGATTGACATCAATCATTTATTTTCAAAAATTAAAAAAAAATGCAAAATCCACTATATTATTCTGAAATGAAACCCATTTCAATACCCATCGGACCTGAATCATTAACTTCATTGGATGCAATCTGTAGTCACTTGAAGCTACCAGAGGAAATGGAGAAATTTTCAATGTATTTTCTTCAGGGTAATATTATTTTTTTTAATTTTCCGCATTTTCCGAATTTCTAAATGAGTTGTTGGCTATTTAACCGATGTAATATAAGTTTAATGGGGTTGTACGTTCTGCATTGAAAAGTCTCTGATCATATGTTTTATGAATTCATTTGTTTTTTCTATCTGGAATTTCAAGAAAATAAATATAACTCATCACAAAGGGTATATAATGGAGTTCTCAGTACATTTACTGAGTATGATCATAATATGTATCCTGTTCACTTTAGCATATAAACATATACGCACTTTCAATTTTGTAACTAGTATATTTTATTATTATTATTATTATTATGGTAGTTTGATTAGTCATAAGTCCATCCATACGATCTTTTATGTAACGTAATGTGTCTAGTGTATATTTTCTTATTATATTTTGAATACATTGTGCAGTATAACATTTGGTCTTTCATTTAGTTTAGTAAATAGAATCGGTATAAAATTTTAACCCCAAACAATAGTAAGATTCAAAGCTTTCGAAAAAACAGAAAAAAATTATTTTTCATTTGTCCTCATTTTTATATCAAAAATCAAAATCATCCGAACAAAGAGAGTAGGAAAACGTAAAAGTAAGTACGTACGTACTACGTACAAAGAATTTTGGTTATAGTTGAATATGTTGTATAAAATTGCCATGTACATGCATGTATTCACATGCAGGCAAAAAAAAGAAGCGGCATCGTTCAATTTCAGTTTTATCAGAATAAGGTTTTTTGTGATTTGTGATAAATATCAAAGTTATTTAATTGTTGTTTTAAACGGTAAGTAAGATTTTATACATTATTAAACATAAAGAGGTTCTCATTTAATCCAGGTAGTTTTTTACTTTAATTTCCATTTTTGCTCATTTTCTTATTTTGTTTGTTTTTATCCAAACGGTTTACCGAAGAAAAAAAAAATGCTACTATACACAGTAAGGACCACTACTTTTAAAAGTTTTACATTTCAAATTTTTAATGAAAGTTTTTTCTTGAAAAAACATTCGTTTTCAAAAAAAAAAAAATAATTATTATTCCTCTTATTGGATTTAACTCGAGTTTATATTTATGTAAATGAAAGCGTTTTCATGAAAAAAATAAACATGTGAGCAAATCACAATCACAAAAGAACATTCCAAATTGACCGACGATTTAAAAATTAAAATATATATTATACATATATATACGTCATTTGACTATGATTTAATTAAAATACTATATGCTTATTTTTTGAAGGTAAATATGGAGTTAAACATATTAAATTTTTAGAACCGTATATCTTTTACTTCCTGAGTTTTTGAAAGATTAAAATGTTATAATATATAAATTGTAGCATAATTTAGATGAGTCCATTTAAAATCTTGTCCAGTCTGATTTGCCCACATGTTGTGAATTTTTTTCCCTGAAAATGCTGTCAGTTAAGTAAATATAAACTCCAATCAGAGAAATAATTTTTCGAGAAAACACTTTCATTAAAAGTTTGATTTGAAATGTAAATAGTGGTCCTTACTTTAAAAGTAATATAATATTATTATTATAATATGTACATATATGTACTTGAGTACAAAAAAAAATGTGTTTGTAAAGTATCCTTTTTTTTTTGTTGAAATCATGGTAAAAAAAACTGGAGTAAATTTCAGTAGATTTGTTTTTTTTTTTGGTACTCATTAACCGCTTTGTTATTTATTTAATAGCTAAAATGGGTAGATCACCCCGTAGAACGACGAGAAGAAGTAGAAGTCCAAGAAGAGATAAAGACAGAAGTAGAAGTGAAAGAAGACACTCATCGTCGTCACGTTCGAGATCCAGTGAAAAAAGGGCCCGTGATAATCGCCGAAAAAGACCAAGAGAAGGATGGGATAAAAGGTAAGATACATTTTTAATATGTAATACTTATGTTGTGTATACGGAATGCAGTTTGACTAAAATCTATAAAAAAAAAAAAAATCCAAATGTTCACAGTTCATATCAGTGTCAATATAAGTTTATGCACGTTATTTGAACAATAATCTTCAAGTTCCTTTTCTTGTGAGCACGGGATATTCAATTATGTTTCAAACCATTTAAATGTCTAGAGAGATACATGTGATGGCATGACGCTATTATGTTCACATTTTACATAGCTTACCGTTAGAGGTAATTTATCAATTGATTCTACATTATTTTACGTAACATAATCTACGTATAAATAAAAGTACGTATATTATGTATAAATGAATAGTCTGTATTTGGTGTGTGTTAGTTTTTACTTTATAGTACGTGGGCAGGACAGGACGTATTATAATAAATTTTTTTGGGCGTTTTCTAATAATGTGATTTTATTGTGACTATATAGTCTATTTTATCTTTTATACATTACGTTCAATGAGTTGATTTCACTTACAAAACTTGTAGCAAAATAATATTATGAGCGTTTATCTTATGTACAGATAAAACTTATAAAAGACTAACTAATTTATCATTAAATGCTCCTTACATATTATATTATATATTATATATATATATGTATTCACATAAAAGATTGATATGTAGGAAAGTCTGTTGTTGTAGGCATCGCTGGTCAGTGTAGGTCAAGGTGAGTGAATACATACAATAGTATATTATTGTATTAATGGTGCAAAGAACTCACGCTAAGATATCATACGGATTTCGTTTTACTCTCTTCTTTTCTGTAATTTTGTACAGTTGAATTTGATGCATATATCCACACAAGAATAATAATTTGTAATTCAAACCCAAAGGATATCTCTGTCTTTTAGGTAATAATATTATAAAATCAATTTCACTTTTTATTATACACGTAAAAAATGATCAATAGTAGTTGTTCATATATTTAAAAAGCACATTGTATAATTTTATTACTAAAGTATTATACAGTCATGTGGTTTATGAGTCTGAATACCTTAAAAAAAAAAACGAAACAATGTTTTTTGTTTTTTTTTTTTAAATGTTGCTTCTGTTTAGTATCTCATTCATGTTGACCAATAATATGTATAAATATTTTTAGCATGTCAAAATGAAAATAGTTTTTCTGATATACATAAAATTGTTTAAGAATAAGAACTACTGATTATCAGGGTAGATTGATGGTGTGCTACCCTCTTAAAAGTAATCAAGAATTTTTTGAGTGAATTTTAAAATTCACTCAAAAACGTCAGGATTTTGAATTTTACTGTTACTCTCTATGAAAAAACCCATGCTTTGAGCTAAAAAATTCTCAAATTTTAACAATGACAATAATAATTGTAAAAAATTGAATTGTTCTCAATGAAAAGTGGAATGTATATATATATATATAGGAGACTTATATAGAAGCATTGATTATAATATATTGTGCTTGTGCTTGTCTTACAAAGTGTGTGAAATGAAAGGGAAATGGGTTGACTGAGGATAGAGGTGTCGAGAAGTTGTCGTTTCAGAATTCTTAAGTGAATGTTAAAAGTTGGGAATGTACTCTATCCACTTGACCCTGAGTTGTAGGTGGAGCAAAAGGAAACATCTCAACATCTTCAAAGACAAGTGATTTGTGTAATAACATGTTCATACACGTAACATGTGTATAATATAATATTATGGTTTCATTCATGATGTAGTATTGGCAATTTGCAACGTATATCAATGTACTTTTTGGGGAGCTTCAATAATGAACATGCTTGTCAAAGAATACATAAAGAAGTATAATTAGGACTGAAATTCCTTAGATGCAGGAAATTGATATATTATAGAAGTTCACATGTGTTGAAGATTTAATACTTAATTTGCACCTTTCTATTTGTTCGGTTTGTATACTTACGAATATATATATAACAACCATTTATTCAATGCCCTATGAGTGTTTGGGCATATATATATGTTCCACATGCTGTGAAATTTAATTGGACTCAACCGTAAAAATGTACATGAAATAAAGATGCCCACTATCGATATTGTGATTGAAGGTCATTTCCTTGTTATTTTCGGGATACAGTGTCATGTTCCGTTTTCCTCAACGCAAATGCCGAATGGTAAATTAGAAAACTATAAATTTGAACAATTAAACATGATTATTGAACACAATAATATTATGGTAGTATTCCATACTGTAATTTTGTATTGAGAGAAAGTGCATCAAAATTTATGTCAGAGTAAAAACTGCATGGAGCAACTCATTCAGTTATTACAAGCTCCAAAACCCTTAATGTTATTTTCAATTACATATTATATGTATAGACATACAATAACGATTCTACTGTCAATAGTCAATATCTGTGTTAACACTGAGGAGACAAATGTTTTTTGGCTGAATCTTTTGAAATGGCTGTATACATAACATAATATTATGTAATGTTGTTCAATATATAGGGTAAACAAAAACAAAGATTCCAGAGGTCAAAGTTAAAACGTACAGAATTGAAAAGTGAAGGAGATAATACAGTTACTCCGTACATTAAGGAAGTAGTGTGAATTATCCAGTAAATAAAATTTAAGGATGTACTGTGTATATCTTTATATATACAGAGTAAATAATGGGGCCAACTATTTCGTATTTTTTTACTGACACTAGTTTAGAACATAATGGCCTCCAGCTTAACAAATGTTGAGCATTATAGGCTTAAATAAATCTGTCATATTTTCTCATATATATTATGTAGTTTGAAATTTGAAATCAAAAAGATGTACGTATTTTATATTTTGACATTATGAAACAAGTAGTACTGAATATGTACAAAAGTGCTGTAGATCGTAGTGGAATCATGAGTAACATATTATATATTTCAAGTCTATATACAGGCAGAAACTTGTTTAAAACTTTACCCTCTTTTTTGGAACAAATGAAATAGTTATTTATGTATATAGATTTCGATAACAACGTGTTAAGCTCGAATATATTATGTACAAAAGATACTACATAAAATGTGTTTTGTTAGTCAATAAACAGTTGGATATGCCATAAGGCAATAAGGAATTGAAACTAAATTTGATGCTCTTTGAATTCTCTCACGTTTGAACCACAGTCCACAGTTGTTGTTTGGCGAGAAATATGGGCATAATATAGTTATGCAAATACAAGACAAGGTTATCTTATAATAAGCTCATCTTACTTTGTTTCCTTACAGAATAAATCTAAATTGTTTGAGATTTGAGATTACGTATAATATACAATGTGTATACTTGGACAAGGAAAAACTAAATAAAAATGCAACCAGCAAAATACAAATAGTCTTTGTGAATCATCTTAAAATTTCTTCACTCAAACTTTTACATTGTCAAACCTTTATAAAATTTAAGATGGATAACACTGAAGCACAATGTATTTGATACATAATATATTTTGTCAACTGAAAAATATTGAAAACAAATGAAAAGTTTATTTATTTTTGTCCATCTTGTCATGAAGCATGATGTTTTCTAATATTGCTATTCTATTATTTGCATTCTCTCCAAAAGCTAGACGATTTTTTTATGCATGTATATTTTACATTACTTTTTATAAATGTGTAATGGATACCTTGAATTTGAAAAGTGCATTCTGTATGTCCATTTAAGTTGTGGACAAGGGTTGACTTCTTGACATTTTCGAATTTCAAAGGTTGTCACTAGCAAGGTTCAATCAATAAATTCATTCGTTTTGTTGTCCTACTGACGTATTTCTATTTCAGATTTATCTCCATTCATATCCATCAGCAGGTGGTAGAATCAGTGTCAGTTCTGTATGAAACTGTAGTAACCTTTACGAGCGTTGGAGATTTTTTTTTTTTTTTAACATGGTTTGAAGTTGATTGAATGTAGAGATGTTCTCACTTTTCTCAATTTATATCCTACACGGTGTACACTGCACACCCGTAGTACATAACGGAAAAGTTGTAACAATAATAAAAAAAAATGCATTTAAGAAGCTACACAATCATCGTCACATATAAATATAAATGAATGTATAACAAGTAAAGGAAAGTGAAAAATGGGACCAGACCATTATGACAGTTGAGGTTACACGTTTTACACTGCTTGAAGTCATGTACATATAAGTATATCGATACAATAATTGTGTTCACTGTATGGAAGATGTCAGTGTTTGTACATATGTCCAAGTGTATAAATATCGTGAACTTGGGAGGATTCATTTTATTATATTCAAGATTGTACCACTAATAACAAATTATATAAATAAATAGAACAAATTTTGATACACTGTTTATACTAAATTTTGCTTTGTAGCCATTGTATTTGTCAAAAAGTAAGAAACGACTTTACAAAAAACGGGTTTGCTTTTCCTGTTTGGTATAAACGTATAGGCAGGATAAATACACACATGTATCTTTGATGATAATAACAATAGTATCAACACATCGTGAAGCTTTTGTCTGATTTTTAGCTTGCATTTGATGATGAAATTTTAATAATTCAAATTTACAAACTTTGAGGTGAAGAAGAAAAATTTGTTTCAATCGTGTTAGTTGAGATATAAGTTCTAAGCTAAAACAGTTTTTTTTTTTGATTTGGTTTAGAAATTTATCAAAAAGTACTCCATTTTGGTTGGCAACAAAGTTCATGGTACTTTTATATTTCTATCGTACAAGAGATTTCTCTTGTCCGATCTATACATATAAAAAAGACGGTTTGATTGTTTATTTTATTCTCTCTTTTTTTTCATGAAGTATTTTATGAAAACTCAAGAATTTTGTTTTAATCTATGATCTTGGACATATGAGAAAAGTTGTCTTACAATTGTTAGTACAGGTAAACTTTCAAAGTCAGGAGTATCTATTCTTATACATTGTCAGATACGGCTATTATAATATGATATTGATTTCTAAGTATGAAGCTTTTACAAGGTTCTTTTCGGGGAGTCATGGTTTAAAACTGGTAGTTAACTATACCATAATATGCATTAAATATCATGATGGAAAATAGCATTCAGGATGATTGGTACAAGTATATTTTCCGTATTTTGTGTATGTGTGTGTATTGTTTCTTATTTTCAATGTTCTCTTTGTCGAGTTATGAACGTAGAAGAAACATTGATCAAAAGAAGAAGAATATTAATGGTAGGTTATCATGAAGGGACTTTTTCCTACTGTATTTTCCTTCCACACATTGAATGTTTAGTATAAATTTGGAAGTCTTAGAATCCACAGTATTTTCTTTAGATTACATGACTCAAAAATATTGAAAGATTTGTAACTTTACTTAACACAACAGATAAAGCAAACTGTATTGCAGGAAAATAGTAAACAAAGAGCAATAAGGAAAACTTTGTGACATTTAAAAATACAAAATAAATAAATAAAAATATTCTCAGTTCTGAAAGTTACTATAAGCTATAAGTTTTACATTTTCAAATGATATTTTTATTAAAAGGACAGTGCACGATTCATACGACGTAGGACAATAGAAAGTACATAATATTACAACATAATATAATATATATATATATATATGAATTGAGTCAAAGACTCTGAAGATTAAATCCTTGATTCCATATACGATCAAAAAAGTGATTGTTTGTGTTAGCATAAGATATTTTTTTTGTTTGGATTTTTTGGGGGAAGGCAGATTTGCTACTGTTGATATAAAGTCTATTCGTAAGGACTTAAAAATAGATGAAGTTTAATTGTTCTATTGTATTGTTGTCTATAAGTAATACCAAATCTCTATCGAGTTTTCATAATAGTAAGTACATTTTTTTTTGCTATGGCTCATTATTTGTATAAAGTATTATAGAGGATCTTTCTTATTTTATGTATTTAAATTGGATCTTGACCAACAATTTTAACTTTTAGACTATAAATATGGCGTAAAATCTTTTGTTTATATGCATATATATACATTTACGACGGAGCCTTTAATGCTATTTAAAGTTTTGCTTATGTAATACTGACTACTTATTTACTTAGTACTTACTGAGTACTGAGTTTCAGTTTGGCTTGAATTAGTTAAAGCTTTATTATACTACATGTTTTAATACAAAAATTAATTTTCTTCCACACTTCCTCAAATTCATATACATGTTTATACAAATAAAGTAGTCTTGAATTGTACATGTTCCTCAAAATACATAATAACTGGCAATGTTTTTTATTTTAAATGTTTGACCAGCAATGTTTCCACCACTTTTTGTGCTTTACTTTTCCGGCTTCGTTTTTTTTTTTTTTTTAAGTTTAAAACTTAAGATGATACATAATCAGATTGAATAATGATCCATGGTCACTTGACGACAATTAAATAGGTATGTAGGCATGTATACATGTATGTATTTATATGTGGAATCCAAACAAACCACTTGGGTGTTTTTTAAACGTAAAAGATAAATGATCATGTTTTTGTCCCTGATATCGTAGTTATTGACAATGATAGATAGAAAACAGTATGAATGTATTACCATTATACACTAATAATTTAATCCTCTGTAGTTCATGGATTATAGAAGAAAAAAACTACAGACGACTTAAACTAAGATCACTATAAAAGGACATATTGACTTGGCAAAAAAAGTGTCTTGTTTTGCAAAAACTCTGTTTGTTTTTTCAACGTATGTAATAAAGAAATGTTCCTTGTCGCCTACTGTTTCACGAATTTACATTCAATAAAATTCATATCCGATGCCTTCATGTGGTCAGTCGCGCCAGTAGTTTTAATTCCTACATCATTTGGGCTAAATATATCAAATAGCTATCGTAGTCGATGGTGTTTTATACCATTATTTTGCAAATCTAAAATAGTTTTACAAAGTTTGTACCATCGTATTCGATTGTTTTTAAAAGTCCAAAACGTATCCCCGTAATTTGACAGACCGTTTTACTTGTATATTATTATATTAAATAGATAATCGTTGGTCAAAAGTATTTGTACATACTACACATATACTTTCTTCAACTACAATGTATACAAGAAATTGCTCTTAAATCTTTTTTCTGCTTGCTTATTGCATGTTAATGTACCGATAACTTAATAAGTTGTTAAGTAGCATCACAAATGGTTAATAGTACTTTCTGTCATGATAGGTTTTAGCATTTAGCATTGAAATTGTAATACAATGGTAAGTTCAAAAGTGGGAGCAAAGATACCTCAACCAGTTAAGATTTAAATGAATGCGATACAGACGATGCACAAAAGAGAGAGAGAGTGAGAGTGAGTGAGGGAAATTGAAAAGGCTCACAGTAATACTTACAAGAATAACCAGTAGTCATTATTACATATTCAATATTCAATAACTACTTCAAACACACTGTATACGCACATGTATTAGAAATAATTGTGGGAAAAGAGATTCCGTATTATATGTTTAAGTATGAAGACATAATATTATTATTATTATATGTTATACTGTTTGTTAGACATTGCAAAATGTTGATGTTTTGTAAAGTGGTTTGTTATGGTCACACGGCCTTACACATTATACAAACATTCAGAAACAAGGGATAGAAAAGTTTATGAAGCATCAAAGATTTATACTGGAATCCTTGATTTTTCAGCCTCTCTTTTGGCGGTCTCTTGTCGTCGTCTGCACACCCTCAGGTTATCGTATCAGCATATGATGATGACCTGAAGGCATATATGCCACATAAAACGTGTGTACTGTAATGTGCGAAATGTGCATAAAATGTAAAAGTTCTCCCCTTTGTTTGTGTGCGTCTTCTGTCTCTCTCATCACTGTAGTCTCCCTGACTGTCCATCAGTCTGAGTATGTATGTATATGTGTAGTATAGATTATGTACACCCACACTTCCTTACGGCGAGGACCAAACGTGTTGTTGTTAGCGCAGTTGATAATTCTCATTTCCATGAGTTGCTTATACTCTCTACAACTGTGCTTTGCTTTAGTGTTGCATTTGTAGCGCTTGAGTTGTGTCTGCTGTGAGTAAAAGAGAGAGAGAGAGAGAACGTTTTGTACAACTGCAATTTTGACGGTAGTATTTTGCATGGTACATACATGTATATCATGATTGTAGCGGATTTAGTTGAATTTGAGTAGTAAACAAAAACAGTGCTGTTGTGTGAGTGTGTGTGTATGTGAAGAAGAATTTGTGTGTTGAAAAGTGTCTAGATGTCTGGATACAGTACAATACTAATCCATGTGTTTGTGAAGTGCCTTTCAATGTTCCCGTCTTAGATCTTTGTGCTGCTTTTCCAAGCTGATCAGCGATTGGATTTATTCTGGTCGAATAAATAAATTCATATATAAATTCAACAAATTTATAATTTATTAATTTGTTTCTCTTTTTTCAATACTATCTTTAAAAAATTCTGAATGACGGTCATGGGAGTTTTAACAATATATGAGTAAGACAATCCTTTCATCTTTTTTTGATTATTATAAAGTATTCTCAAATTTTTACTTATTTAAACATGTGCTTTACAAATATACTTTATATTACTTTAGTTTTAAAATTTTAATGAGCTAATCTAATTTGAGCACAACATTTTGCAGCAACTGTGTCGTTTTTTTTTTTCATACAAAGTTTATAGCGTAAATCATTTTGAATTGATCGGAATTTTGACATGTTAGTTGTCAGTACAAACATTTCTTTATAAGTTGGATAAAAGTTTGATTGAAGGTTACTCGAGTTAAATGTATGCTTTAGTTATATTCAAGATAGATAGGTAGTACAAAAACAACAAAAAAAACACAGTCACGATGAGGACTATGAATTAATGCATATATTATATCATTTCGTATTTAATGAATCAAGATTCAGGGTCTTTGTATATTATTGGTGATTGTGTTTTTCTTGTGTACTGTGTATTCAAAGATCAGAGGATTTTTTCATTCACTAATTGGATTGAAATCAACAGCAAAAGAAGTATAACAATCTCAACATTCTGTGATTATTCGATTCACAACTCATAAGTGTAATGATAAAAACATTTAATACTTAAATTGATACATTGTGTGTCATTATTTGAGGTTGGGCAGATTCGATATTTTTAAAAGAAGAATTTGTCTCGACGTTTTTTTTTTTTTTTTTAAATGTGATTTTTAAACTTTGTATGTGAAACAAACGAATCAGTAGTATTGGCGGAAAGATTGTATTTTATATAACAAGCAGAATATTTTAATTAAATGAGAGATTTTTTTTATGTAATATAGTATATTGTGCATATTCCAATGAAGAATTATTTATTTTAATCATTAGATATGAATAATTCATGTAAATTTCGATATGTTTACACATGGTACTTAATTTTTTGTGTTTTGCATTGCACACTTTGGTCGGAGGTTCAGATATTCTGTAACTCTCTTTAAATAATAGCTAATTTCATGTAACTTCAAATGTTTTTCTTACCCAAGTCTACAAATTGTTGCAAGACAAATTCACAATTGTGTTTATTTGTGTGTCCAATTGTCATAATATATTAGTCATCGTGAGGGATTATGTTTAAGCAATGACACATTAACCAGGTGATAAGGGATTAGCAGCATAAAGATTACGTCGAATCCATAGCAATCAATTGAAGTTTACTCAATTAGCTATCATGTATGTATAACAATAAATTACTTATTAAAAGTACAGTGATTTATACCGTCTAAAAAATCGACAAAGCATGTTTTAACTTGTGTAAAATTTTTATTAATTCTACACATTAAATTTGTCTAACCACATATAAATACAGTGTATTATGATATATTAGAACTCAGAAACAATGGAAACTTTGTAGAAAGGCCAAAAAAGACTAAGCACTGTATATTTATTGATGATACAGTTGTATATGTAAATATATTATGGTTTTTTAAATGGCCAAGTATTTAGTAAACCACAATTTAAACTAGATGCATATATATGTAAATGAACAAAATGAATGCAACTCTTTGGTTTATGCTTTGATAGCAAATAGAGGAAGACATTTTTTTTACTGATTACTTTGTAATACATTCGATAAGAGTAAGTTGTAATTCGTTAATATTAATTGACACATAATAAATATAGGCTGGGACTTATTTGACCACCAAAGTGACTTATTTTGCCACCAAAACTCATTTTAATTATTTTCTTTTCTTGCCACCATGAATGACGTTTTTAACCACCAAAATGACTCATTCTGCCACCACAATTTTATTTTGGTCCTTCGCTTGTTTAATCACCATAAAACATTGAAAATGACGGTAGTTTGTGTAGTAGTTGGATTGTAGTTGTAGGATTTATTAAATCAAACAAGACGCTAATGACATATCATAAAAAGACTGAGTCATTAGACGGGTTTAAAATCTATTATAGGTGTAGAAACAGGAAGCAGGGATGTGAAAGTGTCCTTGGCATTGTTGGTGAAAATGGGGTCGAAAAAAACCAAGAAAGAACGTGGAGCCCCAACAATCCTCCACACAAACTAGTACTGCTGCTAAAAGAGGAGCTGGTCGTCCACGGAAAAATTATACTCAATCTTAGAATACTGCTTATTTGTGACTATTTTACCCTATGACTGTTGTAAATATCTAATTTTAAATAATTTGACTACCGCTTTGTAACTTCGACGTTGTATGTACTGTTTTCATTGAAAAAACTGATTGGTGGCAAAAAAAATCATTTTGGTGGTAAAATAAGTGCTTCTTTTTTTGATAATAAAATGGGGTTTGGTGGCAAAATAAGTCCTTTTGGTGGCAAAATAAGTTTTTGCCATAAATATATATATATATATTTATGTATGTACAACAGACTTAGAGGAAATAAAGATATGCAGTTCTTTTCTTTTCTTGGTAGATATATGAATTTTGTGCTTCAGTTGTTATTGGTCAGTAAAAAGGTTTGAAGTAAAACATAGCGAGGGACAATAATTTTTAGTTCATAATATATAAAGGATAAAAAAATTTATAACTTTAATTGTGTTCTTCTTCTTCTTCTTCTACTAATACTATTGCGATATCCGTGTACTGTAGTTCAGTGACAAATTTTAAGTACAGTTTGTTATTCTTTATTGTTACCAAACGACTAGATATATCATATCATCACATCTCCTACAATGAGACAAATTGATAACAATTAATATTAAACAATTCGGTGGAATAGATTATGATTTGTGAAACGCTAAACTATAAAATAATTACAATCGTGTATATCTATCCTCTATAGTGCATCCTGTATCTATTATTTTCTAAAAATGAAGAACAGTTTGTATGGTATGCAGGTGTGAAATCGAGTAGTTATTTGAAATTTTATAAAAGTTATGGCGAATCTTTTTAAATGGAAATCGGAACATTTTATGTTGTTACTACGTATCTTTTTGTGATTTTACTATTGCATCAGAATGGGATTAAATTGCAGTTGTGACGGCGGATATAGGCAATATAGGCCAATTCCATTCCAACTTCGAAAACTATCAATATATGTAAAGTAAGAATTCATGTGACGCACACATGTAGCTGACGACAGATTTTTTTAATAATAACCAAAGTTTTTTGTACATTTACATTAAAGTATTTGTAATGTATATTGTACAATCAGAATCAAATATCAATATTGTCTGTATATTATGTGTGTGGTTTGCTGACTGGACATTTTATTAATCTTTTATGTATTGTACGTGACACGTATTATGTTTATAATTCATGCACATAGATATTCCTATAACTATGTTTAAAACTGTCAATATGTATATATACAACATTTAACCAGTAGATAGTCACATCTAGTCAATTTATCACATTTCAACCAGCACCAAAGCTCGTGCAGATAAAGTGTATGTAAACAGGACAATATATTATTAACGATGAAAGAGTTCGGAAGTTCACTCACAGTTCGTTTACTACGTTAATCTTTGTATGTTTGTATCATGTATAAAAATGATGAAACATTTATATGTAGCCTGCATTTTATACACTGACGATCTAACTCTATGTTTGCAAAATGGATTTTATTTCATATCAAAATTAAACCATTCAAATCTACTACAAAGTTAAAAGAGCTATTACTTACTGTGGAACAGGCCAACTGTTAGTATCTGTAGCATATGGTATTTGTTGGATATAAAATATACGAGTGTGAGTAATTTTACAAAGAAAAACTAGGATGCATATAATAATATGTATGATGTACACAAATATAATATTCTACAGTATCATTCATTTAAAAATGCAATGGTAATATATTTGATTTTTTTTTTTTACTTCGGACTGATAGTAACACTACACTTAGAAGTTGTTTTATTTTGAATCGGTCGCTGAACTACATAAATTTGATACCTCCTGTTCGTCTTGTGATTAGATAACACAGACGTAGAAGGATGAAAGTGAACATTTGGAAGAAAATTTTTAACAGAGTCAAGTGTGTCATAGAAGTGTGATAAATTATTCATATATATGTATGTTACTTATATTTAGCGATCGAAAAGATCGTCGCAGGAAAACGAAGGAACCACGAGTAGATTCGGATTCTCCAACTGAAGTATCAACAAAAACAAGTACCAAGAGCCATGCAGTCAGCAATAAGGGGTCAACGAATTTCCGTCGCAAACCATTCTTCCCAAAGGAGGTAAGGGACAATTTATCTAATATTATAATTTTATGCATACAGTGTGAAGGCAGAAGTATCATCATTATTATTACTTCTCTTAGTTGGAAATACGTTATGTTAAGATTATAGTTGATATGATTTCAGAATCATGAATGCATACTGTAAATTGTATAAATTAAATTTGCTAATTCATCATCATCAGTTTAAACATGTTAGAAATAGTTTTTTTCATATCATTAGCAATAGTTCATGACGCTTAATTGCTCCTAATATAAGGATGCTGAATCAGGAAAAAGGTACCTTTAGAAGTATAATCTGCTGGAGTTCATTGAGGGTTATTAGATCTTATTTAGCATAATTTTTAATATACATACAATTATTGCCGTAATTAATTAACATTTAAATTACGGTATCATTTTTATGATTATCATTTTAATATCCAGCGTTATAGTGCGCATAAAGTTGATCAAACGACAAGGTTTTACGGTTGTAGTGAATAGGGTTTTCATACAAAATTAATCAAATACCATAATTGCATATTTATGCACTCAAAAAGAAATCGAGCAAAACAATGTAATGCGTACTCATGTACTAATGTATAATAAAATAAAACATGCCTACTAAATCTAAGGTTAATTGAGGAGGAGAAAAAGATGAAAAAATTTATACCTGGCTTTCTTTTACTACTATACAGAAGATCAGTATTTTTGTTGTATAAAAGTCCATAGTATAATTTGTTCAAAGTTTTTATGCCTGCAGTATGAAATTGAATGAAAGTTTAAATATATTCAATGCTTGTATAAGCGGGAAGTGTGACATATTTGCTGGGATTTTTCTTAACTAGTGATGAGTAAAGGTTGAAAATTAACGGGTGTAGAATTGATTTCCCTGGAAAGAACATTATATCCCGATAACTTTTATTGTTATTTAGATTAAACGTAATGGATTCATCAGATAAATACACACGTAACTAACATCTCGGGTACTGTAATTTCCGTGTGTACTGTATACATATTATGTAGTACCCTTCAATGTTTTTTTTATATTAGATTAGACTGTATGCGGTTCTGCTATTTTTAGCGTGTTAACTAGCAAGTTTAAGTGACTTCATTTTTTATATGCTAGAAAAGCTTTACTATGGTTGAATGCTCACGTAAAAAATGTTATTGAAAATGTTCAATATCATGGACGCTCGTAGTGGTTATCTTTATTACCGGTCTAATGGATTTTGCAAAATGTCAAGTTGGAATGACTTTGAATAGTATATTATACTAATATACAGAAAATACTTTGATTAGTCTACAGAGAATAAACTTTCTTTCTTACCGTGTGTTTAGGGTACATGTTGGTATTATCAATAATAATAATAATTATTATTATTATTATAAATCATTATTAGGAAGGTTTCTGCTAAAGCTATTTTTAGTATTTTGAAACATGTTTTCTAAAGTTACTCACCCTTCATTGCTCATCGATTTGTACAACGTCTTTTATTTAAATATTAAGGTTTCGACGCAAAATTGTTTAATAGTGTTTCGGACATGATTCCTTTTAGTTATCAAAATAACTCATTAGAGTGACGGATTAACTTCTATTTTCTAGTATAATAAAGTTATTTTAGTTTGCCCATTCATTTCATTTAAATGCTGATTAAAATTTATGAAACCTTAACTTCCTTATTTGCCAATAATTTTTTTTCCTAGTATCGAAATTTTTCAGCACATAGAATATAAAATGTTACCGTTCAATAAAAATTTAAATTGCTACTTCCTCTAATTTAATTAGACGTTTTTATACATCTAGATGTAGATGCATCTATATTAAGATAAGCATCCTGAGGTACACATTAAATTAGTTTGCAACTTCCTTACTTATTATTTTGTTATAAATGGGATGTGTTATTGTTAATCCTAATAAGGTGATCTTACGCTATGCTCATATCCATATTCATACTACACATGTTTTTCCAAAATTGAGTTAATAATACAACCAGTGTCAGAAAAAAATGCGATAGTGTTAACATTATGACATTGTTTATGCTGTCGAAAAAGGCCAGTTCTTACTGGTTTTGAACTTGGTCGGCTGTCTAGTTTGGTATGAGATTTTTGCATTCGAGTAGTTTGGATGTAGTATTATGTTTGTTTTGTTTGCTTTTTTTTTGGATTATGTAATTTACAATTGCTGTTTTTTTTTCAATGCTGAGTGACTCCTCGTGTGTATGATACTAATATATATTCTTTGAAATGAAAAGTTATGACTTTGTTACCGTCAAGTCTTTAGTTTTCTGAACTTGTGAATCTTCATATTTTGGTCACAGCCAACAATATTAGAAAGGAAAAGATTAGAGGTTAACGGAATTAGGTGATGGTATAAAACATTGTCTTTTTTCTCCATAGTTGCACACAAAATTTCTCATTGACATTTGACGTTGTAGTTTCTATAAAAATTTGTCGAGCTTCTAAAATGTACAAGAAAAATCTTAACGCAATAAAAGTCTATTTTCATTTGCATCTATGTGAATGATTTCTCTGTTGGATTTCTTTTATTGAAAAATATTCATTCGTCATAAATAAAAATTATGTAGTAGAAGGTTACACTTGTAATTTCATTTTCTCCCAGTTGTATAATTTTTATGGTACACTATAAAGAAGTGGAAAGTGTGAAATGCATGTGTGTTTATGAATTATGCATCATATTATGTATATTAATGCTCACACATTTCAATTATTTTGACCAACGTAATAAATATAAGGATATTGAATATGCACAAGTTTTAAATGTACTGATATAAAATGCAGCGTGTTGACTATGAAAATCGAAACGAACATACATTACCAACAATTTGTGCTCAGTTACCGTTGGTGTGTTTGTTTATTTGCTCGTTTCTAATCAGTTTTTTTAGCCATGTATACAAACACAAGTATTAAAAGTAATATTAGATAAGTATATAGGATATAGAGGCATAACGTTATGTTTCGTATCATAAATTGTCTATGTACTTTAAATACTTGTGTGTTTAAAACTTTTGTGTGCATTTTTAGTCACCTCTTCCTTTTATCTATTGAAGTTTGGTTTATGTATGAATCATATATAGGAACAAATTAATTTAGGCGGGCCGTCTTTACTCTCTTCCACTTAACAACTTCCCCCGCGTTTTCTCTATTCTAAACATTATCATTTTTTTATGTATGTGGCCGTAAACGGTTATATTATATATATACCCATGTGTACAAAAAGTTCACATGCATGAGCATTCAATATAGAACGTATACAATGTTCTTTCTAGGGTAGTACTACTATAGCTAACTGGATTTAGGATACACATTCCACTGACTGAATGTATGATGACTAAGGATATGCGGTTAGATTGATGCAATTTTGTCGAACGGTTGCTGACAAACACTGACTGTTTGTTTGCGTTTTTACAAAGTGAAATCATAAAGCATAGTGCTAGATATTATTTTGTGTCGTTCGTATTGGAAATTTAAAAAAAAAACGACATGTTTAGTATAGGATCTCCCGGGTCATCGTCATCAAAAGTAGGTTGAGCACACAAGGAAATTATCATTCAGGATGATGATAATGGCAACTTTGACGATGACAGTTTTAACTGAAGATAAACATTTTACGATTAATATTATTCCAAGTAGGACTACGTGAATTTCATTGAAGTCTCTCATCTCTTTCAATCTCTAACACACATACACATTTTTTACTATTTTCTCTTGCCTAAATTTAATTCATATTATACACACTGACATACAATAGTTTTTACATGTGTAGACGTTTTTCTTTCACTTGTATCATGCTATTAGAGCAAGTCATCATAACTTTATATATATATATATATATCTGCTTTCAATGGCGTAAATTCACGTGGGTTTGACACGAGCTTGACAGCTATGTCAAAGGAGAGAAAATAATTTTGTTGTACTATACTAATTATTGTGTGTATTGATTTGAATGTAGAGCATACAAATGTATGTCTTTCTTTTTTCTCGATTTTTCTCTATGTAGCCCTTCATGTATAGTATTTGTTTAGCCATTTACTTTTGTGTTTCATGTAATCCTGGTAGTTTGTTCTAACTGGATTTTTAGAGGGTTCTTTTACTCACCTAAGTTATTTAATTTTGTTTTGAACTTTTCTACCCCTTTTTTTTTGTACATGCATAATGGGAACTATAACGAAATAAATGTATTAATACTGCGCATTCACAACATACATTGCGATTCAATAAGGTAATGCATTGATTTGTTTTCTGTCACTCGAATGAGGGCAGTAATTATTTAATGTAAAGGCTATTAGGTAGGAAATTTGTACGAGGGTTTAGTGCATTGGAACACATGAATAATACAACTATACTTGTTAAGAGCAACGGCATACTAATAATGCATAATAATAAAATTGAAAAGTCCGTTGTTTATGTGTGTGGGATTGGAAGGAAAAGCCATGTGAGAAGAGAGCCTTATGTTAATAAAAGGTTATCTATAAGTTATTTTATGCATGTGCGTATTTATGTAATGCTTCTTCAAGCGTAATGTATAGTATTTTTCAAACTGTCTACCATGTCTATTTTTTACTTGTATATATAAACTAACAAAGAAGACCGTTTGTTGCCTTTATAATATTTTCTTTGTTTTTCAATGCATACTAGTTTGTTGGTATACTTGATATACTTGAGAAGCTAGCTCTTAATTTTACGAATAACTGATGCATAAATTGTTAATGTTCGTGTGTCAAGCTTCGCAGTATTGGTAGCAAATCAATTATCGTACTGATTAGTCATAAATAAGCCCATTGATTGTAATACTGGGGAAGTCGTACAAATTATTTGTCATTTATTATCAGAGAACATGAATCATATGATACGATAGGATTCATTTCCAAAGTATTCATGTTTTCACGTATTTACTACTCCATCTCTGTTTGATAGACTGCTAAGTACTTATATCCGTTATGTCAAATAAAACTTGTTTTGTTTTGTTCTGGAAAAATATTATGGAATTGGCATACATGTTTTTATTTTTAATGTGTATGACAATGACAATAAGACAAACGTTTACACGTCATGGAAGGAAACTATACCTACTTACAGCCCAAGTAATTATCTCGCTGTTTTCTGAGCCTGCTTTAAAACAATAATTTGTGTGCCTTGGAACACAAAAGTCTCGACAGTTTTGTAAAGTAGTAAGGTGTAACATGGAAGAACAATGTGCTGGGTGGAGTAAAAACTTACATCAGTAAATATATGGTTGTATGATGGTTGATAGTAGATTTTTTTCTCATTTTTTTAACTGAACCCTATCCTCTCTTTATTAGCAATGCATGAACTACTATGTATATATATATATATAATATAAACACAACTTTTATCATTGTTGCGACCACCCTTTACCCTTTAGTGTTCAATAGTAGATAAGTGCTACATGTTTTTTTTCTCTCCTCTGTAGACTATTGAATTTTTGGTGAAAAAAAAGAGCAAGGATTTTACCAAGTATTTTTAGATGCCAATTTTTAGGATGATTTTACATATTTCACAAATGTTAAAAAAACTGTAATGTTATTTTAATATCAATGTAAAAGCATTGGTACTTATATTATAGTTCAGGTTAATTATGAAATATTAGATACTCTATTATTTAATGTGCATAATACGTCATATGTATTCATTAGTGATTGAATAATTATGGGTTATGGGTATTCAGTATCAAGTTCATTGTAATAAAAAAATCAAGGAAGTTGATGAAAGCTTTCATTTGAGTTACTGGATATTAGAAAGATAATTATTATACAATATTTTTACTTTTGAGATGGTATTTATCTTTTGTGGCCGGTAAAAATATTGACTTCATATACCTGATGAGTGTAGTAAGAACGAAATTGGTTCAATTTTTTTTTGTAGTAAAATTCTTTAAAGGAGTTGCGGGACTGTAATGGAAAATGAAGTTGAATTTATTTCAAACATGTAATGTATTATTCGTTGCATTATTGCTTGTGGCAACTTGGATGTTTGTGGTTGAACTCGAGTAAATATTTAGTCTCGTCTGCATTTGTGAAAGAGTATAGTATTATTGAGACAGGGCCAGGACTACATTGTACTTCTCTATGTTGATGCTAATGATTCTTGTGTTATTTTTCTTGGAATTGGAATGTATTGCACAGTAGAATATGTTCCATACATTTGTAGAAGACGATGGCAAATGTTTTTGAGGTCGATGAGTGATATGAGAATTTTATCAAGGGTTAGGTTAGGGCAGAATAGCTCATGTTGTACATTTTCTATATGACATAGAATGATGAATCATAAATGCATACTAATAGCTGTAAAGCTTCACCTTTTATTGTTCTGATAAGAAAAAAAGAGAAAGAATTTTTTGTAGTGCAAAAACATATTATGTATAATATGATGTACAAGTATATTTCCAAATTAATGTTGTTTCTATTTCCCATGTATTACAAAAAGCAATTTTATTGAGACTCATCAAACACAAAGTTTCAATTTATTAGTACCATCTTCAAGCTTGAGGGTTTATGTGCTGGTCTATCTTCTTGGTATTATTTACGTTCATAGTAACAACAGATCTTGCATAGTAAATAAAAAGAATACGTAATACATGGTGTGTATAAAAAAACACTTTACATTAGGGTTTAATACATGTTTTATGGGCACCTTGACGTTGCCTCCTAATTTAAAAAAGCAAGATAGCTTAATATTTTTCGCATTGTTACTTATATGAAACAAATTAGGTATGCCAGTGATTATTTTGTATATCCTGCAGCCTAATTCTCAACTGATATAGCTTGTTGACTATTCTAACAATGTGTACGCCATTAGTTGTGTGTATAGTTGTACAATAGTTTCAGAGTGAAAATGATTGATTTTTGTTGTGGGTGGTATTTTACTCAAAGATTTGAGTATCAGTATGATTTGACCAAGAGATTGTGTATCTGTAATATTTTAATACGAATGAATGATACAATGTTGTGTATATACGTATATCCTATGAGCTATGAGAGATTCAATTTCTTATGATGAACTGATCTAAAATCCTGCAGACCTGAAGATTTGTCGTTTACTGAATATCAGTTTTCATAATGTTATTTTGATATTTTGGTTGATATACTACTAATACTGATTTATTCTTGAGGAATATGTACATATGATTGTGTATATATGACTTGAATCAAAGTTTTGAATTAGTATGTCATTTTCAGAAGGTTTCTGCCATGTAAATCCATATCATGTGAATACATAACATATTTATAGCGTAAAAGTATATAGATACATTTACATAATGTAGATTAGCGTGACTTCAACTGATTTGTCTTCCATCATGAATCGAATTTTTGTATGAGATTTTATTGAACGATGAAAATGGTTCAGTATAAAGTTGTTCAGTGTAGTGAACATGTATGAAAAAAAAAATGAAGAAATGAAAAAGAGTCAAGGGAACACGCGTACATTCACAGCAGTTAGGGTATATGTGTTTTGTGTGAGGATCTTTTTATCATGTGGATGAGAAAAGAGAAAAGAAATAAGAAAAATAGCATGTTTGTATTAACTCTTTACTAGCCGGCTGACTATTTTGTTGATTGCTTTTCTCTGTCCATTCATAATATAACTATATTATGAAAATGAAAACTTGCATGTATGCAGAGACTCTATTCTGTTTCTAAGCTAGGTGTACCTTTGTTTGATTCTGAGGTAGGTGTTTTTTTCTGTTTGATGGATTTTTGCGTAGGTTGAAAACTTGATAAAATAGAAACGGTTGCTCTATTTAGGTTCAAAGCATAAATCTATTATGAACGTCTGTTGTTTCTTTTTTCCCTTGAATAATATGATATTTACTCATCGAATGATAATAGTGGTACCTGAGCAGACAGTTTCATCTTCTTATTTTTTTTCTACAAGTGCAGAACACGAACGTAGAAAATAGAAAAAACAAGAGATTTTGATCAAATCAAAACTTTTTATAAAAATGAATAGTTATGTTTTCTGATCTTTTCTGTCAATTTTTTTTTGTAACTTGAAAAAATAGATAGGGGATTCGAAATTGAGTTTCAAATTACTTTGGTATGGTATGTAATTTTTACGATGTTGTAGTAGAGTACGTAACGTATTTGATGGACCATCTCTATACAATATACAATGGTACAATGAGATTCTCTAATAATTATTATATTCTTATTATTTAGTCGTCTGGAATGTTTTCTTATACGAACGTAAAAACTATAGGTGTCTTAAACTGTTTCAAACTAAAGACTATGTATGCTCCGCTAACTTTTGTATGAGAATATTTGAATCTTAGATGTTTATTTTATAACTTTACTCATTTGCATATTTGAGCTATATAAATAACTGAATGGATTGTATGCGTGCCTAAACGTACTATGGGTGGGAACTGGAACTGTCATTTATCACCGTTGTATCTTTATTTTACCTTTTTTTTTATATCTCGGCCCTCATCAAGATCAATGTCACGGAGAGCGTGTTGTATTGAATTAAATGGCTCAGAGACGCACAGTAGTAAATAACTTCGTATTCGAATGGTTTATGAAAAATCATACAAATAAGTCAATACGATTGCTTTGATAATGATATTGTACGTATACATACTATGTATGTACATATATCTTTATGATTCCATAGTGTGCAGATGGTACTGTGGACTCTGGAATGACGTCATAAATGTAGAAATTATGAATTTCTCACATGTACACATGCATTTATGAAACTATTATCTTTAAAATCTACTACCGGGTCAGTACACAAAACGTTAAGAGAGCAGTTCTTGAAAATTCAAAGTGTCACTTGATGTTATTGAGTAAATACAGAGATGGAGGCATGACGAGATATTTTTAACCGAATCCCACTTCAGTAAAATTACAACTTCTGTAGGCGTTTATTAACTCTATTGTAAGAGTTAGCGTTTTGTCCATGGTTAAATGCTATGTAGTATTATTTCCTAACAAATTCAATTTTTATACTGAGTTCGTAAATTGTATAATGTATTTGCTTAATCATTTATTTAACGGTGAATAGTAAAGAATATTGTTTTTCCTTTTACATGCATGCAAAAAATATGGAGACTTCAGAGTTTGCATTTCTTATCTCTTTTGAATAGTCAAGAGCAAAAGTACATACGGAAATAATTGGGAGGGTAATCATTTTGTATCTCAAAAGGGAAAATTTATCTTTAATTTTAATATGATATCAATCCAAATAACAGATAAGAGTTGTCCATACAGTGTCTAGCATAGCACATTGTAAAACACACTATACAAAAGAAGAATCGCAAAAAAAAAAAAAAAATGTTTTCAGTATCGCAATCGTAATCATGCAATACGGAGTTGAATCCTTATTTGGGAAGTTGATGAATTAATGTATATATGCAGATTATGATTCATGATCAATCAGTGATGATAGTGATAAATTATTGCATAGTTTTACAAATGATTTTTTGCGTACTTACTTGCGATCAAGTTTTTCCTGTAAATTTAAGACAACACGAATGCCAAATTCATGCTTTTTTTTCATTGGGATATCTTTCTATTTAATGTTCCATTTGAATCTATATCAAGACTATACTTTCTTTCTCTTGGCTACTTTTTACTGGTTCTGTATATAATTTTTCAGGACTTCGTTCTTCATTTTTTACCATTTCTTTTTTTCTCACACTCATGTGCGAAACATTTGTGATGGAGCATGTATCATAATCTGAAGAATAATCAATAACTCTTTTTTCTTCTATACTAGTGATAGTAGCTGGTCCAAATATGAATGTGATGTTTTGAGTTTCCAGACATGTCTTCTTTGTGTTTAATATTTTATACTTTCAAAACAATTCTTCGTGAATGTCACATGAAATGGCGAGTTTTTCATGCTTGTCTGTAATACTAGAGTTGATCTCTTTGTGTTTGGCAAGGTTCAAGGAATTTTTACCCTTTGAACTGTTCTGTATCTTCACTCGATGATCTGTGAAAATATCAAAAGTTGTTACGGTTTAAGATTTGGGGAAGAGCATTTCTTCAATTATGAACTTATCCCGAAAAACGATGAAAAATGATTTTTTTATATCTATATATGAGATTTGATCAATCGAGAGTATGCAGACTTATTACTCACTGTTTATTGTTATTTTTAAAGCTTCTTTTCCTATTATAATAATAAATATTATATTATTCGTTTTTAGTTTCTAGCTGGAACTCTTTAAGAAGGGTTGTATGTTATTATACTATATAGGAATAAAAAAAACGTCAAGTTGACCTTTGGTGGTACAAAAATCACGTTTACCTGGATCATATCTGAGTATTAAATTTTTTAACGTTTTGATGTCTAATGATAAGTTAAAATTTGAATGTCAAATATCAAGGAAAGAGTAACGTTGTACGCTCTACCTAAAATGCATGCGTGCTGGTATACGATTAGAACGATAATAAAAAATTCAAATAAAGATACTTCCAGTGGTTAGGTTTAACGGGTTTTTTGAGATAGTATACCAAATATGAAACATGAGCTACACACACAACCCGTATCTATATTACACATTATGTACTATTTAAATTTTTAAAACCAGAAATCATTTCAAAGCATCTAAAATGTTTAGTTAAATGTGATATAGTTGTGAAGCATATTTTCTGAATACGGTGTTTATAAGACGACCGTCAATTCTTAAAGGACATTAAATAAAGGGAGCTATACTACTATGTACCTCCGTTCAATGTCCCTTCCGCTCGTTCAGTTCTGTTGTTATTAAATTTACATGAGTCAGTCGTCGTCTAGTCAATCGTCTAATTATAAATTTCTTTTCCAATAAAAAAAGGGGGTATAAACCAAGCTCATCAAAATACAGGATATATGATTGTAGTCGCCAGTCAAAACAATACTACAACTCTGTCGCACATGATGATACGTGTTTATCTTAAACATTATGTCCATACCGTCTGGGAACTGATTTAAATCCTGAATGAGAAGTGCTCAAGGTAAAGGTTTAGGCTTTATTATTTCATGTTTCTATTCATTTTATGGACTTGAACTATGAGGTTGGTTTTTACGAGAGTTACATGTAAGCTAGTATGTAATGTACAATGAATGCTATAAGGGAAAGGGATATTTTTGCTTCCAAAATTTGACGATGGTATGTTTTTTTTTTTTTTTTTTTTTTGTAAAAGTAAAAGACACTACTGCATGACTACCAGTATTGAATTCTTAATTTCTTGTTTAGTTGTTCCCAATTATGTAACCTAGAAAAAATTAATATTTTTAATCAATATATAAATTAATGTTGGATAAAAACTGTAAATCATAATACACTTACACTTATCGTTTAAACTTGAAATTGAAATCGGTATTTAGAATAGTAGACATTCAAAATATTTATATTCATGTGAACAGGCGTGTAAATATCAAATATTGGAAATTTCAAATGAATATCAAAGCTATGATCAAGGCTTTGCAGGTTCTAGTTGTTTTCTTCATGAAATTAAGTGTACATATTCGACTGATCAAAGTAATGCAAAGAAACTCTGGTAGTAGTAGTCGTAATTTCCTACCTGAATATTTTACGTACTATATGTTACTTGGAAAACATTTCACTGCAGTAATTTTAAAGTGGAGTTCCATGATTTGTCATTTTTGAAACTGTTTATTTTTATATATAGGAACTTGAAACAAAGGACAAGGAAAGTACAAAACTTTTAGTAAGACTAACACTATGTGTTTGTTATTTGCATTATATCTTTTGAAACATCTCAGTACCCAATATCATGGCCACATTATATGTTATGTTAATGCTGATTATCTGAGATATCATGTGCACGTGGTACGTACTATAAAAATATTTTCAGCACACAATTTTATGTTGGACGAAAATTTCATGCTTAGGGTCACATGTAGAGTCAAATAGTTTTTTCATGGTTTTAGTTATGGGGAAGTATTTTGTACGGCAGTATAGGAAAAAGACTATTGACTTTTCTTTTACAATGTATGTAAAATTAGAAAGTAATGAAATCATAGTTGTTTGAGTGGCGGTGAAAATAGTGCAGAGGTGGTTTAGGAATGAACTTCTTTCATAGTTTTGTGAGTCATGTGTTTTGTTTTTGGTGTAGTTGGTATTTTCTGGACGCAGTGTTTTCTTAAACAAACACAAAAAATATTGTAAGAGAATAGTATAATTTTTGAAGAGAAAGAAGGCAAAGGAATGGGAGAAATAAAATTGAATCATCATCCAAAGTATTTTACATTTTGTTGGAAAGATGGAGAAGTTGCTGTTGAATAAAGTCACCGAAAAACAAAAGTGTAGTTATCTGTGGATACATGTTTGGATTGTTTTGAAATCTAATTATATGTGACTTACAAGCAAAGTGCATGTATGTATACATATATATATATACATATTATATTATAGATAAAAGATATAATAATACGTATTAGTGGAGCAATGGTTTGAGATTACAATATTTTTATGCCACGCAAGTGAAAACCCCCCGAAGTCAACATAAGTACACAGTGATAAAAAGGCAAGGAAGAAGACAGAGAAGTAAATAGAAAAATTTGGTGTCGACGAATCTTACGTAGTAGAATTGGCAAGAGAAGTTTTCGAATCAGTTTCTTTTAAAACCCTGTGTAGCATGTATTCTGTTTGGAACGATGTTAAGCTTCTTCTCTATATGATTTTACTGTGTGTATATTATACACATATCCGTTGTCTAGTAACTTCTTTCCCACCGAATTCCATAATATATATATATAAATACAAATATGTACGGGAGACAACGTTCTTCAATACATTGACAACAAGATTGTTTAAGAGATACTAAAATTATTGTCTGTACATATATTATACAGTACGCTATACTCTGTACTATCTTGTAAGCCTATATAAAAACAAATTTTGTATAGACGTAAACCATTTATAAAATAATATACTTTTCTTTTTTTTTATAATATCGCTACAGCTGAGATTTAGAATGGGCCATGTACCACGTTATTATTATTAGAAATATGCATGTATGTATGTGTAGTGTGTGTACCTCTTCGTCTAGTATGTAAGTTGGGATTATGCATGGAAAAAAAGAAGGGTACTTGAGGTTTTAAAACGAAGTATAAAGTATATGTTCATTATGTGTATCCATAATATGTACATATCGACGTATAGAAATGACTGAGAAAACTTGGAAAAAACGTACATGACATAGCGACGAAAGTGTATTTTTAGTCTCAGGGTGAGAAGGAGATTGTGAACTGAGTGACTTCTAACTATCAGTAGTTTTGTACTAGAAACTCTTAGAACTTGAACATTACTTCGTTTCTTTGAATCTTTCGGATCGGTCCAGTGAGGAAAAACATTCGCCTACTAAGAATACTTTGTCTGATAACCAACGATAAAACTCTTGCTTGAATTCTAGTTATTTACATTTAAAGAACTGAAAGGGAGAGGGGGAGTCTTTTTAATCTATAGTCGTGATATAAACTCTAGTATCTACGTGCAACATAAAAATACAAGTAAATTTGATTTACTTTTACATATTTTATGTATCTAAGGATTTCAGATTGTGTGTACCGTATACCTTCTTTTTTTTTATCAGTACAGGCATGAAATAAACATAAAAAAAAATAATAATAAACAGTACGAATAAACTCATAGTGGCCAGTCAACATTTGTATTTTGTATAAACATACTACTACATGTGACATATTTTTAAAATAAGAATAAAACCATTGCTCAATGATAATTTTTAAATAATCAAAAAATAAATAAATAAATAAATAATAATTGACATTATTATATAAATAAAGGGTTATAAACAAAAGTAGTGAAAAAAATTGATATAACCCATATTTTTTGAGTGTGTATTTGCTCATATTAGCCATTGGATTAGAGTTTGAAATAGAGTGTTGAAAGTATATAATGATATAAAATTGTTGATAATTTAAAGTGAGGTGACAAACTTATTGTTCGTGTATAATGTAAACTTTTTGTTCTTCATCCTCCCTCTCTCTCAGTATTTCCATACACAGTGAAAGTATTTTTTTTTTCTTCTTGTGCCATTTGAATATTTATCATTATATTTAGTATCATTAGTTTTCTAAATAATTTCCCCGCAAAATTCCACTGCAGCGGAAAGTCACCTTTAGGAAAGAAAAGACCAAAAAATATACAAGTGTCATACCCTATTGTATCTTTTCTTTGTACTCACAGGGATATCAATCACTTTCAGTCTTTACAATTGTGTGTGACCATGATAGATGTTTGAGCTTCAACTTGAACTACAATCAAGATAGTTATTACATATTATACTGTCCTAATAGTTAGTAATAGTATTGTTACATTAGCATTGATCTTTACATAAAGTCTAGAGAATCAGCCATAAAATTCAATATCTGTATACCCCCATGTAATCTTTTATAGAAAATGTAAAACATCCTTTGTATATTATATTATGTAAAAATTTTCATAGAGTACATAAGCTCATTATTTTATTTTATTTTCTAAAAATATATCAGAGCAAGTATACAATTACGGAAAAAAAAAAGTTCCATTGTTGTATCAGTATTTTAATGTAAATCAATTTTGAGGGCCTTGTTAGAGTTTAAGATTGCTCACACAACGTCATATTATTATATTATACTAAATATATACGATATACATATTTCAACTATACAACTATATTTATTTATAGATTTACTGAAATGATATTTTGTTGAGAAAATTTAATTACATCGGAAGTGACGGCTATCCTTCGGCGTCTATTAGATATTGTAGTTTTCTTAGTATTTGTCTTCTGTCTACAGTTGTGGTGGAATACACAACAGTGTGGTTTGGATTTGGCAAGTTATACTATTATGAACTCCACTTCAAGTGGCCCATCATCGTCTTCGTCTAGAAGACGTACCTATGGGCGCTCTGCAACTACTAGTGTAGCACAACTCTTTGGAGACTCAGACGTTGTCAAGTCCTGCACCAATCTTCTTCATAGATTGACTACAAAAAATTTAATTACTCCGACTTCTTCATCGTCATCACGACCACCAGCGGATTATCCTAGTCCTAGTACTAATTACACAATGGCATCTACTCGAGGAATTAATGGAAATAGTACAACTACTGTTCCAGATTCTCCTCGTTATTTCAATAACAATCGAAAAAACTCAACTGGATCTACTTGTTCTAATCAGTCCGACTCTTATACGTTTGTGAAATACAAACCACCTTTACCTAATCATGCTAGTCATCATGGAACCAGTAATAATAATAATAATACCAGCAATTATCTGACATCTACTACTACTGGTAGTAGTAGCAACAATAATAATAATAATCATGTCAACAGTAATCTCAATATCAATAATAATGAAGAACATGGGCAAAGTAATTCAAGTAATACTTCATCTAGTGTAGGAAAAATGAATTTTTCTTATTTTGGAAACGATAGACTTAAAGAATTGGAACAAAAATTTGCTGAAAGATATAATAGACTGTTTGGTCCTGGAAGTGGGTCAGAAAATGTAAATTCTTCTTCTACTGTTGGTGCTAATAGTAATAATAATAATAATAACACATCTAGTACTAGTTTTGGAAAGACAAGTGTGAGAGATGTCAGAAATAATTCAAAGAATCAAGGAAATAATGACACTTGTAATAATAGTAATGATGAATTTCGAGGTTATGGTTTGTCAAAGAGTGCCTCTACTTGTGGTGGTGTAACAAGGCCTTATCATTATGCCAGTGTCTCTAGTCCGTATGGTTTTGGTTTGGGGGGTGGAAATAGTGGTTCTAGTGAGTATTTAAATAGTAATAGTTTACAAATGGGTTTATCATCTCGAAATAATAATAATAACACTAGTAGTCATAATCCAACAGCAGCAGCTTCTTCTTCTTCTTCTTCTAAGTATGATTACAATAGAAGAAATTATGGACTCGCAAAAAGTGCAAGTAGTAGTGTGTTACAGGATGCAGGACTAGGAGGAGGAGGGGGAATCAATACTAATTCTGGTTATGGAACTTCTTTGACAGGTGTTGGTAATATAGGTAGTAGTACTGGTACTGGAAAGTATTATCCATATATTGGTTTAGGTACAAGTCGTGTATATGGCTCTAATACAGCATTAGAACCCGTCCCAGAAATTAGGAGACAAACTTTAAGTTATAGAGATAGGGAAAGAGTTAGAGAATTGAGTAATGGTCTTGTTAGGTCAAGTACGAGTCAAAATTTAGATCGTAACCCATCTGAAGATTTTAGTGAAAATAGTTTAAAACAAGATGATGATAATAATAATAATAATAATAATAATGGAGCGAATGGTTCATCCACTGGTCAACAACAAAGACGAAATTCATACAAATTACCTTCCCGATACTACTATAGACGCTATCGTCACAAATCTTCCTATGCTTTACCAAAAGAAAAAGATGAAAAGGAAGGATCCCCGTTGACACTTGTAAATGACAAAACAACAACAACGACATCTAATCATCATCATTTATTAGATGATGACAACAATAATTTGACGACTAGTGGAAATCTTGGAAATTCAACGTCACATGTTTTGGCATATGACCTGACACCAAGAAGTAAAGTGTTGAAAGATGCAGATGAACTTCTTGCTCTACCTGATGGTGAATTAAGTAATACAACCGAGAGTTCCTTATCCACAATGAGTCAAACAAATCTACCTGATACTAGTAATAAAGAAAATGAAGATGTTTCTGAGGAACCCATTGATCCTGTTGAATTAATTAGAAAAAAAGAAATTGAAGAGCTTATTAAAAAATATTCTGGTCTAACTTATACTTCAAGTAAATATGTTCAACTGAAAAATTCAAACGCCAATAATAATAACAATAATAATAATAATAGTAGTAATTCTGCAATCGGTAGTTCTAATGTTAATAATAATAGTATCAGTAATGCAAATACTTCAAGCGCTACTACAAATATTTTGGGTAATCGAGATAATAAAAATTATGGGGAACAACTACCAGCATCAAAAAATAGTTTAATGACTTCAGCGAGTGCAAGTTCACTATTGACTCACAGTAATCACAATATAAATTCAAGCTTATACAATGGTTATGGGCAGAATGGGCTTGATAGTAAAAGTTTTAGTCAAGGAAATAAAGACCGCTTGAATAGATTCAACGACAATGTAAGTTTGTTATTTTACATAATTACTTATTAGGTTTTCTTTTTATGATGAATAAGGAATAATATTATGCATTATTAATCTTATGTATATGTACACATTATAATTTTGCTCGATTTCATTGGTTTTATTGAGAATTCATGGTGTGTAAAAAAAATTATCAGGAGCATAATATCACTTCATAATATCATATATGTATATATATATTATATACTATTTGTTAATCTTTAGTCCATTTGCATCTATTCGAGTTTCATAAGTTGTACAAGATGATTAGATATATTATAACTCTTAAACTTAAATTGCTCCAATTTTTTTTTGTTAGCTTAAGCTGTTAGAGAGAACACTTGCATCATGATATTCCTTTTTTTTTAAAAAAAAGAAAGAAGAAAGGAATATTCTAATGCAAGTTTTTGGAATATAATGAGTACATAAAATAGTAGGAATGAAAGCGATAAAATATCTTATGCTCTACTGTACTCAGTACAGTGTACTGGTATACAGTATACGCATATATTATATATACAGTTAGTTTATTTAATATCATAATATTATTATAAAGTTGGGTTTCCTTTCATAGTTTCAGGGTTAAAGAGCATTGTAGTACATGATGATGATGATGATAGTGTAGTATTTTTTACTCTGGTATATGTAGGATTTTACTTTACATATTCTGGTGTTATGACCTACCAATCATAATTAAAATCTTTTTGTACATGAATAAGTGATGAACAGAAGTGAATGTCAGGAACATGATTATATTGTATCATAGACAGATAAAGGTGGTGGGCAGATGATTTGGTCAACTGGAAATAAATGTTATGGTCATAGTAGAGATAAAATGTATGGCTACATAGGTAATGTAGGATAAAATGACAATATAAATTTGTATGTTATTATTACTTTGATTATTGAAGAGTTTTTCAAAGATACTACTGCTATTGTTACTTTCAAAGTCAGTTGAATGCACTATAATAATAGTACAGTAATAGGAAATGTTATTATGTACTTTTTTCTTAAACGTAGTGTAAGACGTTGATAATAATATCATCATGAATGTATATATATATTATAGGGAAAATATATTTCTGGATTTGCACACTGTGGATTTAAATGTTGGAAGTCAGGTGTAATGATAGTGTAATGAGCATTGTTGTTATTGGGAGGACCATATAAATTTTAATTCTGATTAAAAGGAATATGTATTGATCTAGGATGAGTAATTTCATTTAACAAGGTACCATTTTTAGAATATCTTAAAGGTGGATAGAAAGCCAAAATGTAATGGAAGAGTATAAATTAGAAATGCATCATACTAGTTAGCCGAAAGAAGAAGGCAGTTGAGGAGGCCATTATGTCAGATTATTTCTCTTTGTACTATTGTAATATTATACCATATATATACACATGTAATTACATTGTCGTATGGCAAATGGTGGACTAATTGTAGAAGTAACATGATTATAATTAAAAAGTGGGTAAGAATTTTGGACCAGGAAGAAAAAGAAAATATACAGGAAATCTTCCGGTAAAATCATCCTTAGGCTAGTTTCATATTTAAAAAGGAATATAAGTACGTATATAGATGTGTAGATTTTTAAAAAATGTATCTAGATAAATGTGTAGTTAAAACTAAAGTTCATTTTATGATATTCATCAACTGGTTATTTTTTTTTTTTTATACATATCATCTTTTTGTGCATAACTCATTATTAGGAATTAATTTTATTGTATATATATATATATATATATATTAAGTTTAATAATATATATTATTATTATTATGATAAATTAATGTAAAATGTAAAATAAAAAAAATCCTATCGTTGGTCCC